>JAAAKQ030273411.1:0-27603 GCA_010016005.3 Zanna intricata | reverse complement strand
CTAACCTTTATGCCTCTCACAAACAAACTAAACATGCTATATAACTGAAATTGTGGACATATGTTCGAGATGAATGTTCCAACATAACAAAATAAAAAAATCGATAATCGAATGTATGTTGGCCGCAAAATTTGAAAAGTCATCTTACTTTTTGAACACACCTCGTATATTAGTTTAATATAGTTGCATTTAATAGTTACATTTTAAATTAAGTTAATAACATATTTAAATTAATTTTTTTCACATTATATTTTATTAAAAAAAACAAAATTATAGAAAAAATTTATTTTTTTTTTTTTATATTGACTTGTATACCAGATATAAAAAAACACTACAAATTGTTATTGAAAGTGAGACTATAAATATGCTTTGTCAAACTTTACAATAGGAAATCTTATTTATTTAGATAATGATTTCATGTTAAAAAAGTATTGTAATTTTTTTTCCTCAGGGAATATATGTGACGGAAGTTCATGAAGGGAGTCCAGCATCAAAATCAGGGTTAAGAATGCATGATAAAATATTGCAGGTTTGTGTAATAATATTAACGTAGAGTTTTTAAAAAATCCCTTTTGGTACGCTGGTAGGTGGAGGTAGATTTCATCAATGCTAAGCAAGGAATTAAGAAGTTTCCACCTTGAAGTTAAGAAACACTTCATATTTACTTAATATGACGATGGTTGCATGTGAAAAAAAGTTTCACATGTTTAGCATACGACAAACCCCATCTTCTAAGAATTCCAGCAACATTTTGATCATCTTTGCTGTAAGGATTAGTCATATCAAAAATTGTTTCAGAAAAGAGTTTTAGGTAATGTTTAGAGGACTAATGACCATTTTAAACAGATTCGATACTGTGCCTATTAAGGGAGGTATGATTTTTTATTTATTTGAAACCCCATTTTTTCCATCCCCTGGGCCAATGGTTGGTGACACCAAAAAATTTTCTTAGATAAGTTTTAGGCTCTTATCCAAAGAATGGTAGGAACTTTAAACAAATTTGAAATTTTACTTAATAAGAAAGTTATGGTATTTTGTTTTTTCAAAAAAGCCTTCCCCCCCATTGTTTGATTTTGCCCATTAATGAACTTTACCAAGATTTTGGGTCGTATTTTATATATCAATTTGAAAATGATTGCCTAAAATTACAGCAGTTAATGTATACACAAGAAAGTGAAATATATACATAAATGTATATGTAAATTTTTTAGCTATCAGTGGTTTTGGGGTCAGGGGCGATGAGAAACACAAAGATATGTCAAAATTTTTGGGTAATCGAATCATAGTCCCATTACAATATGTAGCTTTCTTATGAAATCTACCTAATACAAATAAGATTTATAAAATAAATATATATTATAATTAAAATTTAATAAAAGACATAATTGTCATTTTTTTTATGTTGTATGTTTATGTGCATAAACATACATTTTTCTGGCCAAAAAAACTGTCTGGAAAAATTACTATAAATAGTACTTTCTCCTCAAAAGAAAAAGAGAAGCCACTTTCCTTCTGATTAACCACCAGAATGAGTGGTATTTCTTTATATATATTTCTCTATTATAAAAAATTTGTTTATCTATTCTCTAATCTGTTTACATTTTTTTTTACTAGCATCCACACATTGAAGAAATAAAATTATGATAAAATTTGTATTTAATAGATATATAATACTATTTTAAAAAGATTTCTTTTTTAACAGTTTAAATTAAATAAATAGAACTAGTAAGCAATTCACCAATTTTGATTTTTGGAAAAACAGAAATAATTTCTTATAACCTGATGGTTCAATAACACCTGCAAACAAGTACCTTTTCTGCTTTTAGTATAAATAGTTAGATAGATAGATGGATTTTACAACCCATGCTTGTTTAACTTTTTTCTTTTTTTTTTGAGTCCTGTTACAATTCTTGTGTTATTATTATTTGCTGATTGTACACTACAAAACTTCATTTTTTTTTATGCCAATTTCATCTTACTTCTGCAAAAATATTACTTAGTAGTAGGTCTGTAGCATGGTATTTTATTTGTTAGTTGTTTCAGGTGATATTAATCCATTTGGTTAAATATCCTAAAAAAAACTACTATATCTTAATCTGTAGGCCTTAACTGTTGCATTAACCCAGCACTGCACCTCTCCAGTTTTACTTGAATGTGGGTAACAGCCGTTCACACATTTGAACTGTAATGACTGTGGAGATAGCTCTGACTTTCATTAAAATTCCAATTTTTGCTGCTATCTTTTGCATTAATTCAAAAATCTTGTTGCATGTTAGTAGGGTGACATAATAATCTTAGGGGAAAAGAAGTAGGATTACTTAATCATAAGCTATGTGCTTCCATTTTTTAACCTAATCATGTGTTCCGTTTATTTATTTACTTTTTTTACGTTTTCATGATGATTTTTTGTTCACGTTTTCTAAATAATGATGGTATTATTAATGGAGATTTTGATAATGACAGTTCTTCTTTTTGTGGACAGATGAAAATATTCCAAAAAATTGTGACTTAGGTAGGGGACAGAGATGATGTGATGAATTGTGTGTTTTAGATGAAATGTATACTTCAATAATTTTCCTGATTTTTCTAAATGTCCATACACTCTGCTTCAAGGATCAAGAAATAATAATTTTAGTGATCCAGTTCAGTTTTTTTAGTTGTTTTTTTCTGACAATTTACTACAGGAAATATTCACAGAAATTAGCAGATATGCTGCTACAAAATTTTTTCAATGACAGCACTTCCAGAACAGTCTGGCTGGAGACCTTTTTTTTTTAACTTCCGGTACCACAATTAAGTATTACATCAGAGGATGGAGATGAATGATGTGTAGCATTTGTGAAAGTGCCATGCTTGACCGGAATTCGAACCTGGGACCTCCAGAATGAAAGGCCGAGACGCTACCACTTGCGCCATGGAGACCAGCTCTGGCTGGAGAACCATGGAAATATATAACTCTGCTTGAATGTAAGGCTTTTCTCAGTGTAACTTTAAACATGGCTATGCATCCTAAGTCTGATTTTCAAGATAATTTTTACTGATGAATGGTTAGACTGTAAGCTAGTCTTCAAAGATGTTTAGTAGAAATAGGTTCTTTCAAATTTTATGGAATTTACGCTTATCTCAACTTGCACAAGTTCAGCTTGTTATGAGGAGGCAAAAAATTTCAAGAATATTAGTTACTGGTGAAGCAGTTAGTATTACTGAATCATGCCTTTAAAGGTCAGTTCACCTCTAAGATGTATAATCAAAAAAAAAAAAAAATCCATAAAATGGGACATACAAATATATGTTTTAGCAAAATCAACCATTGGTTATATAAATGTGTTTGAACCATATTATGGTTTTCAAACCACAGATTCTTTGATCAGGCCAGACCTTTAGTAAGTTACTAGACAGTACAAATTATCGAGGTTTCACTATTTACAGTGACAAATTTTATTTGTTATAACCTTAGTTTAGAACTACTAAATTTCATGCTTCACACAACAGGAACGTATTTAGTGTTAAGTAGAAGCATATAAATAGAAATGTTAATGTTAAATAAAAAAAGACTCCCAAAAGATCATAAAAAATAAAATTAAAGGGAAACAAAGACATATAATAAAGATAATAGTACTATGATGTTAGTGTAGCAAGACAATAATAATGTTGCCATGATTAGTACTTATTATGATAATAATAATCAGATTTTGTATAATATTCAGGAAAATGAAGGTGTTGTTATAAAACAAATTACAAAACTGGTAGTCATTTTAAGTATAATGAATTTATGGGAAGAATTGATCTGACTGATCAGTACAATACTGGTTATAGTTTGTTCTAGAAAGTGGAAAGTGGTTTTAGTTATTACATGTTGGAATTGTAAATAGTTAAGTTTTTTATAATAATAAATGAAAAATGATTGGAAAACAGCTTGTCAAAAAAAATGGTTTCACCAAACAATAGTCGAGGAACTACTGGGAGAGTCCAAAATACTCAGGGTCATAAAAGTGGGTGGCCTTTCTCCACAAATAAAGAAGAAACTTAGTGGGAGGCTTCATTTTATGTATTTCAATCTCAAAGTAATGCTAAAGATTGTACTGTTTGTAGTAATAAAAAAGTTAAATGGGGAAGAAAAGAAACAATTTTCTTCTGTAACATGTGCACCCATAAGCCTGGCCTTCATCCTGGGAAGTGTTTTGAAAATTATCATAAAAAATATAAATAAGGTAAGAACTACTTAAAATACCAATTATATGTAAAAATAATAGCACAAATTTGTATTAAAAAAAGTTTAATATGGACAAATCATAGTAGATGATAGTATTAAATTATATACAAGTACATAGGTAAACAAGGTATAAAAATTTTGAGGGGTTAAGGAGAGCTATCCAGGAAATTGTACATGTGAAGTAATGGTAGAATGCCATTGTTTGAAGCTGAATAAAGTTTGAATAAAGTTCTTGCAGATCACTGAAGTAGGTTAATAGCGAGTTAAATATTTATATGTAAATACAGTGAAACTTCTCTCAATGGTTACTTCTGATTAACAGATTCCTTTTAATAGTGGACACTTTTAGATTCCTCAGCAGTTTTGTGATGGTATTAATGGATAAAATACTTCTCAATAATGGACTTTCCAAATAATGGACACAGACAATAAATTAACCTATAAAAAATTTTCACTCTATAAAACTGTTCTGTGCTAGTCAGTCATTGAGTAAGTCAGTTCTAAATACTGATTTATATCACTATTCAGTAGATAATCTATCCATTTATCCGTTTTGAAAAATGGATAGCAGGAATAAAAATTGTTATTTTTCTTGTTTTATTGTATACTTGGTAACTAATATTTTTATTTATTGTGAATTGCATCACTTCTCGCCTAGACACTGATGTTATGATTTCAATCAATTCATCAGTTACTGTGCAAGTGTTTACTGTACATTGAACATGTGAAATACTTTTATGGTATACTACTGTATTTTTTATTGTAATACATTTTCTACACATACGTTTATTATACATTCAATTTTGTGTATTTTATAAAAATTGTTACAGCCATTGTTATTGCAAATTAAAATGTCTCAAAAACAGCATGCTTGACATTAAAAGAAAAATAGCAGCTATAAATGACTACAAAAAAGAAAAACTCGTTTGTGTGGTATGGGTAAATGTTTTTATGTTGGGAAAACTCAAAAAACTTGATATTCTAAAGTAATGAACTGAAAATGACAATCACTTAAGCAAACGTGCATTTCCTGTAATGCCAGCCCTAGCGGTCAACAATCTGGCTTTTTTTGCAGAGCTCATGCTAATAATATTACAGTTTTTAGAAATTTGATATGTGAGAAAGCCCTAGAAATTGCTTAAGAACTCAGTTATAATGAGTTTAAAGCTTCAGGAGAAAGACTGATTGTTATGTTGGCTGAGAATATGCCACATGAGTTTGTAAAACTATTTATAATTGGCAAAGCCACAATTTTAAGGACATAAACATAAATTCATTAGAAATTGAATGGTATTCAAATAAAAGATCTTGGGGACTGGGGACATGATGATGGACTGGTCTTTAAGTTTTGATCATAGAATGGGAAGGCAAAATAGGAAAGTCATACTATTTTTGGGCAATGCAAAATCCCACCTTAATGTTAACTTAGAAAATATAAAGTTTATATTTCTTCCCCCATATACTACTGCAGCACAGGTAGTCCTTGATCAGGGATCATTCACAAAATTCAGTGCAGAAAAAAAGGTGTCATGATACTTATTATCAACAATGAAGGAAGTTACGGATACTGATGAGCTTTCTAAAAGCACTAGTGTGTTAGAAGCAGTTTTATGGATTCATATGACAATAAATCAAGTTATTGCTATGACAGTGAGAAATTGTTTCAGAAAACATTATTAAACATCTACAAACTAACTTCAATTCCAACATTGAAAATCTTATTGAACCAAATAAAATGTATGTGGAACAGACTGACATTCATGATCTTGTTGCTGCCTCAGATTTGATTACTTACAAATTAATGACAGTGACTCTGATAGCTATAAACCCGGATATACTGCCATGTGTTAAGAGTTTAACACTATTCAACTCTTTGAATAGAACAACAGTATTGTGTATTTATTTCATGTAAGTTAAAAAGTAAAAAAAATTTAGTTGCTAATTAAAACTACTTTGTAAAAATTCAAATTCTACTAATTATTTTTCAGAAAATAAAACACTATTCTGTAATGAATAAAGAAATAATACTGTAATCAACCAGCAAAATAAGAGAATAAAATTCTGTACTATGCTAAAATGTAATAAAAAAACGACGTACGCTACAAAAATGTTAATCAATGAAGAGCTACATTATACAAGAATATTAATCAAAACACATTTACAAAAAATAATGTTATAATAAAAATAAAAAATTAAATAAGGATATGTAATTTATTTATGTATAAATATCTGTGTATTTTAGAATGAACCGAGTCCTTGTACATAATTTTTTCAATAAGCAACTGCACTTCTGATATTAAAATAATGACTTTTGGTAATCCTTTTTGCAAGAAATATTGCTTTTTTCTAAACTCTTCTGTTTAAGGAAAATTTTAATTTTATTTAGAAACAGTATACTACTAGATTTTTCAGAAAAGTACTTATTTAATAATGTAAACATTGGTGATGTGAAACATTTGTAAAAATAACATTTACTATTAAAATGAAAAAAAAAAAAAACAGGAAATTACACAATTGTAAAATAAAGATAAATAAAAATTACTTAGATAATTTTTTTTATTAATCACAAAAATACAATAAAATAACAACTGCTGATCAACAATGCACAATACTGTAATAGTATTTAAATCATTCTGTAATGTACATTAAGTATTTCAGGTACGTGAACTATGCTGTCATTAGCAAATTTTTTCTGTGAGTTTTATTTTGAATGCAATTGGTTTGCCAGTATGATGGCATACCTACCCAAGTTTCTTGTGCTGTTTCCATTCACCTAAATTATTTCCCTGAACCCACTAGGTTGGTCTAGTGGTTAACGCGACATCGCAAATCAGCTGATTTTGAAGTCAAGAGTTCTAAGATTCAAAATCCTAGTAAAGATAAAAATGTTTATACAGATTTGAATACTAGATCTAGGATACTGGTGTTCTTTGGTGGTTGGGTTTCAATTAACCACACTTCTCAGGAGTGGTCGACCTGAGATTGTACAAGACTACACTTCATTCACACTCATACACATCATCCTCATTCATCCTCTAAAGTAATACCTTGATGGTAGTTCCCGGGGCTAAACAGATAAAGAGAGAAATTATTTCCCTGAGAAATGGATTGGTCATGGAAATCTACATTTCTCACCACCAAAATCGTCTAATCTAACACCTTAAGAAATTTACTTGGGAGTTGAGGATGAATGAAAAATAAATATAAATTCTCTTGAGTAATTAAATCTCCACATTATGAATACATTTGAACAATTTAGAAGCAGCCCTGAAGAACTAAAAAGAACAAGAGCAGTACAGAAGCATGTCAAGAAATGTGCTAAAATTGGTGGATTCAGTTTAGAACATTTATTACAGATTTACATATAATGTACTTTGGTCTATTGTACTGTTTCAAAATAAAATTCTTTTCTTTTTTTTTTAACTTTTACTTGTTTCATTCACTTTATCTTAAAGTATTTTATTTAGAGTTAATTTTACTACAAGTTTTGTTTAAAAGTGTTATGTGTTTATTACCCATCTGACAAAGTTATTGTAGTCAAACATAAAAAACAGGGTTTTTTAATCCAGTTTATTGGTTTTCATCTCAAATTTTTCAAAAACTACTCCAGGCACAGTTTAGGGACCTATTTTATTTGATTTTTCAGGTCACAAACCATAAGAAATCACTAATTCTGGCCCTTAATTAATGTCCTCTTGATTTTCAGCTACCCCAATGAAATATTTAATTTAATATTTAATTTTTTCACCAGCTGCAATTTGCAAACAAAGCATCTTAGAATTATGTTTGTATGAACTTTTTTTATTATTTTCACAAACAGAATAGGTTATGAAAGTCGCAGTAGAACTTATGATAGATCTTATGATTCTGACCTGAAAAATCGAATAAAACAGGTCCCAGAACAAGTCTACTTTGTGGACTTTATGAATTTATGATATCCAACATAAAACAGAAAAAATTGGAAATGAAAAATACAATTTTTTAGGTTTAAGCAATAACTTTGTTAAATGACTAATAAATGCATAAATTTTATTATCGATTAGTAGAGAATTTAATAGTGAGAGATTGATATAATGAAGGCTAAGAAAAAAAAATCAACTTTTATTATTTAAAAAAAATAAACAAAAATTAACGGAAAAATATTACGAATTTGTTACATTAAAAACAGTTGTTTCTTTTATAATCTATTTAGACCTTTGAAAGATTAAAATAGTTTTTTAATTCACTTTAAAAAGAAATACTCATTGTGGTTTATATTGTATTAATTTACAATAAATGTTTGAAAATTCTACCACTGACTTCGATATACTTTTTTACTCATTTCTTTACATTTTCTGTCACCAAGCTAATGATATTTTTATCTTCCTCGATAAGGACAGCAGCATTGAGAAATGTGAGCTATCAGTTCATCATGTGTATCTACTTTCTCTTTGTATTTCTCATATTTCATACAACCCCTTAAACAGTAATCTAAGGGAGTAAGATCTGGTGATATAGGAAGCCAATTTACTGACCCTCTATGTCTGATCTATTTACTAGTAAATTTTTTATCAAAGAATTTTTTACTTCATCGTGAAATGTGTTGGTGCTCCATCAAGTTTTAATATTTTTCAGTTCATTTTACCAATGTGAATGAGCACTGTAAGTAATACATTGTTTAAAAATTCCAGATACTTTCTATTCGTGATACGTTTTCTAGTATGAAAGGGCTTGCTTATTAATTGGTTGTTGATCATGCCATACCAAATGTTCATCAAAACTCTTTTCCGAATATTTGATTGAACTACAGAATTTGGGTTTTATTCAGACCATTGATGTGAATTCCTGTGTTGTTCCCATTATGGGTAAAATTAGCTTTTTCTGTAAATAGTATGAATGGAATTAAGGGGTAATTACAAAACTGCAGTCATCCACCAAGTTGGAGTGTGTAACTTTCTGAACATGATTAGGACACAGACCACAGTATTAATCTTCTCCATACTGTATGTTGTGTAATGTTGAGTCATACAGTGCTCTTGTAGGATTAAGTCGTACCACCTGAAGAATGTTTTCCCATTTAACACCATACACTGTTTCAAATGAAACTTGAGCACTAGGAAGTGAATTATTCTCACAAAGATAATTAAAATTTCTACAAAATACTTTACAGTTTGGAACTTCTTATCCAGGATACTTACACTGGTATTCTTTCATTAAAAAAATATCAGCATATTTTGCATGAGTGAAGAGACATGGGATTATTCAAAACCAAAAATTCTAAATGGAATTTCACTTTTTTAAATTCAGATCCAATTGGAAAAATGTAGGTATATTTTACAGTGCAACAAACACTAAAACACTATAATTTGATTGTCAAAAATAATTCAACACAATCAAAATTATGTTAAAAACAAACCATTTAATGTTTATTATTCATATGTATCCATAAGACAACAATGAATAATTATGAATAATAATATAATTTTGAAGCATACAATTTGTGTTGTCAACCTAATTTCTCAAAGATATAAATTAATTATATTAAAAACAGCTACATTTAATTCTTGTAATTTATAACACTTTTCTGTTAAGTTTTGTTTTGTGATGAAAGTCAAACATCTTTTTTGTTTTTTATAGGCTTTATAATAGTTTTCTCAGAATTAAATTTTGTACAAGGGTTGATAATAAAATTTATGCACTTAAGTCATTTAAGAATGTTTTTGTACTTCACACCTAAAAAAAAAAAATATTTTTCATAACCAAATTTTTTGTTTTACATTGGATATCGTGAAAACTATTGATTTTTCAGATCAAAAAATACTAGAAACCAACATAATTAGAAACATTATTGAGGATAAAAATCATTTCAAGTCTCTAATAATAATAATATTGTAAATGATAAATTTATTAATCAGGTTTTAATTATAACTTAAAGCAAGTATATGTTTGAATATTCCTATTTTCACTATGTGTAGTAATACCCCATATATGTGTGTGTTTGTTAACCCCTTACATAATGCCTTAAAAATTTCAATATGACTTCATTATACAGGGATAGCTGAAATCCAGGCAAAGTTTTTCGCTAGCTGTAACTCGATAAAAAAGCAATTTTAGACATATGTTTGTGTAAACCATTTTCCTTATTTCAAGCTCTAGAATCAGTTCTCAAATTATTTCTTTTTCCTCCTAAATCATTCTTGCAGTGGTATGTAATTATCACTTTTCATGCTTTTAATTAGTGAGCTAGTTATGAAGTAAGAAGCAGACACATTGGCATGCAACTACAATAGGAATGAAATTTCAGCAGGTGTTGCCATCCTACATCCCATAAAAGTATGTCACTAGGGATAAAAGAATTACTTCTGAAAATTGATGGAAACTGGGGGAAAAAAAATTGATGTTCTATTAATATGATCAAAATCATTCTGAATACAAGCACAAAAATGACTAGGACCAAATTATTTTTAATTTATTAATTGATTCTCTATCAGGCTTTAAAAAAACTGTCAGTATTCGATTGAGCTTTATTTGTTTCATCATATGTCCAAAGCACTTAAAAACTTTCAAAACAAATGAGAAGTTTAAAAATTATTGAGGTTAAAAATCATTTCAAGTCTCTATTTAGTAATACTAGTTTAAATGAGAAATGTATTAATCAGGTTTTTAATTATAACTTAAAGTAAGTTTATGTTTGAATATTCCTATTTTCACTATATGTAGTGTGATTGTTATGTTTTGAGTCTATAGACCTTTTGTGATGTTTTTGCCTTCATAGAATAAAATTCTTTATCAATTATTTAGTGATAAAGAATAAAGTAACTTACTTCAGACTGTCTTTATTTTGTAATTAATGGGCATCATAAATGTTTCATTTTTTAGAGAGTATCTATTTTTTCTCTAGCCTTACTCTTAATCATTTGTCTATGTTTACCTTTTGAAAGCTTTTGTTATTAGATTTACAGTTAGTTATGTAGTAGACTTTCAATTACACTATTACAAGTACTATAATGAACTATAGTTCATTACATTAATTACAATTAAAATTTATAATGGGTTGAAGGTGGCATTAAACATGTCCCTTTTCCTTCTCAAACATTGTGTTATCTTGTGTTTGGTTTATTTGCACAAATTTATTTAGTTATTTTGTTGATAGGAAAAATAAATAAATCTTTACTTCTCATTTAGAGACTTAAGTAACTTAATTTTAGTACCTTATGATTGACTGTCACAAGTTACTAAAAATAAGTTATTATAGGGCTTAAGCAAACAATTGAGACATTTTATTCAATGTTTTTTAAATAAGGACCTTTGACCTTGGCTGCTGATTTATACCTTGGAACCAGGTAGCATGTATGTAGCACATTTATTTGTACAGTGGTCATCTGTCTACAACAATGCAACAGTCATACTCACATTAGTTGCCATGCATAACTTAATTGAAGTGAGTGCCAAAATAAATAGTCCCACAAAATAGAGGTTCAAGCTATAATTTTTTTCTTAACAACAGAAGATAATTTAATGCTAAAATCCACAAAGACATTTTCTATTCTTATGGACCAAGTATATGTAAAGGTTTGAAAATGTTTGAATTGAAAACCCAGGATGAATGTTGACAATGAAGAATTTAATTATCACCTGTCTATGATCACAAATAATGTAGAAAAAAAAAATTTGTGAAAATATGTAATTTAGAGTTTCATAATTTTCAAATGAATTTATTTCCAAAGGTTTTGCGTTCAATGATTTATGATATTTCAATGTAAAGACCAAATTAAAAATGCTCTGCACAAGGTAGGTATCAAAGAATTTTGCCAGATGGACATATGAAAAATGTTTTGGATCAGGCTTTAATATTATATTAATACTGAAACAGAACAGCAGCATTTGATATAGTGATTATATCCATCATCTCCAAGGCTCTAAAGTTTATTATTGAATCTGAAAATTACTGTTTTATATTGGTGGCTACTGTTTTTTAGATCAAGAGATGGATATTGATTCTTGAGTTGTTTGATCATTAAAGTACTGGTCAGTAATGTAATGATGAAATTCTTAAATAAACTTTGAGATGTCCAATGGAATTTTGTTTCTGCACGATAATGCTGAACTGTTCATAGCCTCTAAATTAGTTGAAAGATTGAAAATCTTTAGTTGGAAAAGTTTTGAAATCCATCATACACTTTTGACCGTAAAATTAATGGTTATTACCTTTATCATTTAAAGCAATGACTGGCATATCACAGATATGAAAGTGATGAGGATCTGAAGACAAAGTAATTTAATAAAATTGGTTTAAGTCGCTATAAGAAAAGTTTTTAAAGACAAATAATAATGTTACTAGAACAGCATGAGAAAATGTGAATGATTACTATTATTATTTAACGTTATTAATTTTTTTTTTTTTTTATCATTTGTATCATGAGTCATATTTGGTTGCAGCAACCAAACATAACTTCATTTATAATAGATTGAAATTGACACAAGTAGAAAAACCATAAACGTAATCTTTATTAAGGCATAGTTTATAGCAATGTATCCTAGAAAATTATTATTTTTTAAATAATCACTCGCTATTGTTTTTTAATTCCTAAATTATATATGTAATCATTTTTCATCATAATTTCAATATGTATGTATATATATAAATTTCAAATTGTAGAAAAGAGAAATTTGTCCTCTTCCATTCAGTAGTTAATTAAACAAAACATATGTTCTGTCAAATTACTGAAAGATAACATGTCTCTTTTTATTTTTTTAAATAACCCATTTTCAGTATTTTTATTAACAAATTGTGTATTAAAAAAGTATAGTGATTAAAAAAATTTTATTACATAAAGTTATGGTATTTCGCAATCAAAATTGTTTTAATTATTAAAGTAACTATTTCTAATGGTTTTGTGTTTGCAGTGTAATGGATATGATTTTACAATGGTGACGCACAAAAAGGCTGTTGATTATATAAAGAAGCATCCAGTACTTAATTTACTAGTGGCAAGAAAGGGTGTAACATCAACATAATAATTATTATAAACATACCACTTCTTTTTTTTCTATTTTAATGTCCATCTGTTTACCTATATTCATCTATATTTACTACCTTAAAATTATATATTGTAATATATAAATAAATAAATTTTTATCTACATGTTTGTACCTGCTTCATTGTAATTATTATATATATATATATATTTTGTTATATTAATATATTATTTCTTTAGTAACAAATTCAGTGTTTTGAAGTACTTCAGAGGAGCATTTTCACAAATCTTATTTAATACAAATCCATCAGTTGTATTCTCGCATTTGTACTATCTAAAATTTAAATCACAAAATTTAATTACTCATAAATAAAAAAGGTTAGAAAGAATTTTATGTTTTAAGAACAATCAGTTGAACTATTTAGAGTTTTTTTGTTTTTTTTTTTTAATAGATACTTGTCTTCAAGGTTTTAATTTGATATTTAAAACCATTCAAGTTAATGGTTGAAAGAAATTTCTCATGAAAGTCTAATGAATCCATTATTTTTACTTTTTGATAGCCTTTCCACACCTATCTCATAATTATCCTTCCTTCTCTTCTTTTGATTGGTTGAAACTCTTCAACTATTCTCCATGCCAGAACTTATGCATTTTTTTTTTTTTTTTACTTTAAAATGTTTTCATTAGAAGCTATTATCTTGCTGTTATCTTGTTGTCTATAATTCATTAGAATCAGTTTTATAAAAACTATTTGTTTAGTTTGAATCTTTTCTAAAATTAATTTTAATCTGTAGTGTTGGCCTACAAAATTAGATTCCGTTGAAAATAATTAATTTTTTTTTTTACTACTACTTCAGTAGTTTCTGTACCCAATAGTATGCTGTTCATTATTATTAAGATTTAGAATACTTAAGCATAATAATTTCTTTGTAATTTTTTACTCAAAAATATTGATTTTGATATTGTCAGAAATTATTTGAAAACTGTAAAACAGTTCAATTAATGTTTATATTATAAAATTTTATCTGCTATATAGCTGGTAGAGTATTACTTCATTTCATTTAAAGAAATAAGATGATAACAAACTTGTAATTTGGGATATGATTGTATGTTTTATCTTGTAAATATTGAATTTTGTATATAATTAGGTTTCGTAAAACTGCCCCTCATTTTTGTAGACTTGCATATATATGTAATTATTTATTTTATAGAGATTCCTTCCAACAACTGTTTATTACGCTGTGTACAAATATTTTCTTCTTTACTACTTCAATTACTGGTATTAAATTGTTACATTAAGTGTACAAAGTGGCTTTGATTTCCTGTGTCAAATGTTGTATATCTTTATTCATGTTTTTCTATTTACAATTTGATAACACTTTTTAATAAATTTATTTTTTTAATATTTTGATTGTTTTAAATTGTAATATTATGCAACATTCCATTACGTATGCTTATGGTTTATTGTTTTGTAATTTAAAAAATTTTCATTTTAGCTATTATTATTATTTTATTAAAAAAAAATATTGTTTTTATTTTTTGTACTGCCTGTAAGTAATGTGATATTTAAAGTTTATTGGTATGTAAATGTTGTGGAAATTTATAATTTTCTTAATAAATATTTTGAATATTGTTAATTATCTTTGCTGAATAGTTTTGTGTTTTGTTGTAATTAGTTTGAATTAAGTCTCTTGTTGTGTTATTCTGTTAAGATTTATATTGTATCTGCAAATAATATGCTCCATTTCTCAGGAGTTCAATGAAAATTGTCATTGTCTAAACCTCATCTGGGCCACTTACTTTCATAAACTAGCCAAAATTTAACTTACAATCATCAGTCTTAGGCAACTCAAGATTTTACAACCTTAAGAGTTGAGTGTTTGTTTCATCTTTAAACTTACTTGACCACTTTGTTCCTTTCTTAAATAAGTTTTTTGATATAGATAATTTGAAATCATATTTTTCTTTAACAAAAGGTATTAGAAAAATAGAAATCATTACACTTCACTAATATATGTGTATATATATATATATATATATATATATATATGTATAGAAATTAATGTTTTAATTTTATAGCAATATTATAATAACCAAATGTAAAAACTTTAGAAAAAATACATACAGTAACAATTATTATCTTGCTTTGACATTTCTATTTGAATAACATTATCTTTTGTAAATATTTTTTATAAAAGTTTCTTTCTTTTTCTGGATAAAAATTAATTTTTAACTCAGGAATTTATAGGGCGTTCTGCAAATATATAATACTGTTTGTAGTTAAAACAAAATCTGCAATCCATTTGCCAAAACTTAAGTTGCAGCAAAAACTGTGAATTATAATGTAATTGCACCAGCAATCTGTAAGTTTTTAGTAGCTGCTTATGAAGTCTTATGGTTGCAGGCATAACCGTTCTTAGAACAGCCTGTATTATATCCTACTGTAATGAAGTTTGATAGCCCTTTCCTACTGAGAGAATCTTGTGAAGTGATATTCCAAGAGTCATGATTTGGAACATACATAGGATGTGGGATTTAAATTTTTAGATGATGGCCATGATGCAAATGTGTGTAAACGGACATTATGTTAAATGATAAATGTTTTTAACCTTTATTTTCTTAATGTTGCTGTTTGTGAACTCTTTGATGAATATAGAGTAATATTTAGAGTTTATTGTGCAATGAAATATATGAAAGTTCACAAATAATATTTCGTTCTCAGAAGATGTCCATATTCTTCTGTGATGACGGATTTTCCTTTCTTGGGTTTTTAAAGTCATTATTAAATCATCTTGTCTGTTGTTACAATAAATCCTATAAAAAATAAAGCAACCACAATATTCTAACACTTGCAGATGTATAATTGTATGTTCTGACATCTGTCTAAGATGGGTTTTGGCATTTGTCTTCACATTACCTTCACTGACGTCCCTGACAACTTGCTCATAATTATTTGCCTGTGCTCCCTAATAAGTACATTTACATAGCGACTGTTGCTATCTATTCTGGAAACCTATAGACATTGTTCATGTGGTCCTTGTGAACAATTACAATATCTTTTTTAAATGCACTGCTCCATTTATATGTGCTGTAATTTTGCACTGATTCTCACTGTCCAGTCTCTTTAATCTTGAACAATTTAACCCACTGGGTTGGTTTAGTGGTTAAACTCGTCATTGCAAATCAGCTGATTTTGAAGTCAAGAATTCTAAGGTTCAAGTAAAGGCTAATAAAGGCAGACATTACTTTTATACAGATAAAAAGGTATACACTTTTATACAGATTTGAATACTAGATTGTGGATACCAGTGTTCTTTGGTGGTTCGGTTTCAATTAACTGCACATCTCAGGAATGGTTGACTTGAGAATGTACAAGCCTACACTTAATTGACATTCATACATATCGTCCTTTTAAGTAATACCTTATGTTGGTTCCAGAGGCTGAACAGAAAAAAGAGAGAGAATCTGGAACAGTTTCAGATATCTGGTAGTTTTTTTATTAGTAATCTGATTATACTGTGTACACTAACGTGCAAGTTTGCCAACAACACTAGACCTCACATGAAATGAAATGAATGACCTTGGACAGTCTTGATGATTCATCATATGTACTTCTTCCACTGTAAAGTGCTGTATTGTTATAATTCATATATTTGCATGCACAAAAACTTCAGATTCTAACAGATAAAATAATGCAACAGGCAAAAAAATTATAGCAATAGTTTAGAAGGTGATTCAGAAGTTCCAAGCAACATTATACAGTAGTAGTATTATTAATTTTCATCAATTTTTCAGATATCAACTAACTGACTTGTCATTTTATTTTATTGAAATGCAAGTATTGCTGTGGTTGCAGTTGATTATATCATGTAAAATATTTCTGAACAAAAATAGCAAACTGGTTTTATTAACCTTTTTTTTTTGTATATCAAATTACATCTTTCTGATACTTAGCAATCTTATCAGTACAAAACTTTTTACAGCAAATTATGACCAAAAGCAATGAAATATTGATGTATTTATTAAGTCTGATTTTTGTATATTGTGCGATCTGGAAGCTACAATCGTATAAAAAAAACAATTCCTACATACATTTGCATTTGTTTTTTTTAACAGATAAATGTAAAATGGTATTTTATTATTTTTAACTTTCTTCCGTAAAGAAATCGGTTCTCAGTTTTATACAAAATCTTTCTGTTCTTATGTACAAGCCTTAATTTTTCAAAAAATGGATCAATTTTAGTGATTTTATTATTTTATAAAAGTGGTCTCTCAATAAATGTCTTTTTTTTCCAACTGCCTGAAGTGGATGATAATTTTACATGATATGAAAATTATATTGTAAGCAAAGGAATGTGGAAGATTTTTGTGTTTTTGACCCCATTCCTTAATGTTAGATTATTTTTATATGGCAGAAAAACTTAGATTAATATAAATAAAACAACATTCCAGCAACGCCTAAGGTCACATTTAGTTGCCAGTTTAGATTGTTTTAGTGCATTTTTTTATTTTCATCAAAATATAAAAAATAAATATATTTCTACATTCCAGGAAATATAGTTCACGATTGGAAAATGCACAATTTTCTCTGCACACCCTTACTCTTATTTTTTTTATGAAGACAGCGACTGCTCCCCAGTATATGACTTGAAAATTTTTTGAGAGGAATTTTTTTGTAGGTCTACTCAGATTATTAAAAAAATTTATTTTCAATTCTTTAAATTGAAAATTTCAAGAATTTGATCAAATTGAAAAAGGATTTTTCATCAGTCATTTGAGTAATTTGGTGCTCTTCACTTCTTTCTGTTTGATATAATCATTTAAACTCAATAATTACTACATTCTCAGTTTATTTACGAGTATATACTAATTTTTTTTTATTACTTTACAATTTTTACTTGGATTTATTAAAGAAAAATAATTTTTTGGTTACATTGACAATTAAACCATTATCCACTTACTACTGACTGCATTCTCTCAATTATAAACTGAATAATTATACATTTGTATTAAACATTATTCTATTCAATTACTTACTAAACTAGTATTAAATGAACGAATTGTAGCGTGTGTGAAAAATGCCATGCCTGACCGGGATTCGAAGGTCCCGGGTTCGAATCCCGGTCAGGCATGGCATTTTTCACACACGCTACAATTCGTTCATATCATCCTCTGAAGATATAACCTAACGGTGGTTCCGGAGGTAAAAAAAAAAAAAAAAAAAAAAAAAAGTATTAAATGTAAGGGCTTTAGTCATTTGAATTTCAGCCTTCGGATCTTTTTTTGTACATTTTTTTTTCTCACCTTTAGTGATAACAGTGTAGTAAAACAGTAAAACTGAGACTGTACAGTCATAAATATTGTGTGTGAATCATTATTACAAAAGTCACTAACATTTCATTAATGTTTGTAGAAAAAAAAATTTTTTATTAGATAAAAGAAAATAATTATGACTAGATAATTTATTAACAATTCTACCCTCTAGTTTGCGAGTAATTTAGAATATTTAAAGCCTGTTTTTTAAATATACCTATTTTGTTTAATGGCTGACTTTAGTAATTGTTAACATTTATTTACTTAACTTTACAAAACATTAAAAGTTGCCTATCTTTATCACTCATTTTAATTTTATTAAGGAAAGTGTGTGGCTAATTTCCATAAAGTAACTCTATGATGCCCATATAAAAATAACTTTTATGTTAATTAATTACATTTAATTAAGTATAAACATATTTATATTGTTTTGATAGGAATAAATAATTTTATTAGTATTTTAAATTATTCATTTCTGGACATGGTTCTATTTTGTTAATATAAATAATCAATCAAAAAAATTCAAATTCATACTAGTCTGTAAAAAAATAAACAGTATGATGATGCATTTATTATGATCATTGAATATCATAACAACATAGCGAGGCCTAGGCAACTATTCCAGAGCTGTTCCATTCACTTGAAAATAAAGAGTAAAGCAAAACAGTTAATTGTAATATATTTTGCATGAATATATATATATAGTTATATTCTTTTTTTTTAACATAGTTTTATAACTTATATTTTATATATATATTTTACTTTACTTTATTTCATAATCTGTGCAAGCCAAAGTGTTCAACCAAAAATTATATTTATATACCAGTACTTACATCTTAAGTTGTAAAAATATAACACAGTAATCATCAATCATTATAAAGTTTAAAGAATTTTATGAAAATTTAAAAACACTTTTAAAAAGGGTGTTATATCTAATAATTAAATGCATATACAAGAAATATTGTTTAATTTTTTAACTTTTGTAAATTAAAAAGGCAGTTAGTATTTAATGTTTAAAATAAGTTATCATTCATTTTTAATTTATTTTTCTAAGATATTATGCTTTTATATTTAAGTTAGATAAATTATATTTTTAAGCATTAATAAATTATTTATTGATTAATCATAATTAAATGTTACTATAAATACATATATAAAATTTATGAATGTGTAATTTTCATACTGTATTATGATTAGTAATAAAATCATATATTCAAAATGAAGCACTTTTTATATTTACATAGATTACAAACATTTATTTCAAATGTAGTTTTAGATTATCAAAACAATATATCCTATGATTATCAGTAAAGAAGTGAGACAAGAGTGTAAAGTGTCACAGTTACTGTTATTATTTAATATTTATTTTGAAAGTGTATTAAAGAAAATGAAATCTAAAAATTAAAGATTGATAATATGCCAAAGATTGGTTGCAAAAAGCATTTTTTTCTATGGGCAGATTGTTTTTAAATTATATCTAATAATAAAATTTAAGTGATCACATTTAAAAGCGAAAACCCTGCAAAATTCAAAATAGTCGCACATGGTGCCATACAGGAGTAGATATCCCATTTTAAATGCTTACAGACTGATATAAGTTATGAACAAGATAATTGTAAAGTTGTAGAAATTTGTAGATAGACGTTGTATGGATGCACGGAGGATCAATATGAATATATTATGTATAGTAGCTGATGTGGTGTAGTCGTCATTAAATGAATAGACCAGCTCTTGATTAAACAATTATTTATTGTTGTAAACTGTAGTATCTGCGTTGATGACGTTGAAGGCATAGTAGTATAATATAGTATAAACTTGAATAGTATAATTTTCTTGAATATATTGAAATTAACACTTATGAATAAGCAACTTGCGTAATAACATAAAAGACTTATGAATAATTATACTTATGAGTGATGCATTGTATGTTGCAACTAACATGTTTGAAATACTGCCTACTGCCCGGTGTCTCTACTGCAACTGAATACAACTCGTAATCGGATAGCAAGAACGAACCGACTGTATCGGTGTCTAACCTTCAATGTTTTTAATGCATAGAACGTAACAATAATAAACAAAAAACAAGATGAAATACTTTCAGCAGAACAATGAAGTGATTTTTAGAACTTTGGGTAAAACTTGAGTAGGCAAGAGTTAAGAATGGCCATCCATAACTATTCAGAATAAAAGCTTTGTTGACAAAAAGACAGGAAAACTACCAAAGAAATTAGGTTTTTAAGGAGAGTTAAATGATTATCAAATTCTGTAAGAGGAATGAAAGTATGTCATTGAACTGAACTGAAATGATAAATAAGCTGTAGACTTGAAGGAAGAAAGAAGTTCAGGTTGCCATTAGAAAAATAGAGTTTGAAACTGAAGCAGGCATTTTGCCCATTTTGTTGCTTGAAGAAAATATAAATTTCTTTAACTCTTTTCAGTGGCATTTAACATGGTAATGTTTTAAAAATATGGAATCCCGAACTTACTACAATAGTGACTTAAAATTATGTTATTACAGATATTCATTCATGACTTGTTTTCCATGCATAAATCCCATAAAAGCATGAATCTGAATGAAAAATTTAAAAAAGGCAAACGCTAAGTATCAATTTTTTCCTACAAATGAAAATCTGCTTTATCAAGCAAATGTGCTTCAGCTGTCAAAATAGTTCCAAACTGAAGTCTAATTTTCATTGTTTTTTCAATCAGACCAAAAGTTTATTCTAAATCGGTTAAAATTTGTAATCCAAACTCATTCATCATTTGGTTATAAGCAGATTAAGATTGCTTACAATCTAACAAGTAATTAGTTTTATTTAGGAAAGGAAGCATTTATCTCAAGATAGAATATGAAATGCTTATAACATTAAGGGTAGTAAGATCAAGTGTTCATTTGATTCACTCTTGCACACATTTGTAATTTTTACATCAATTATCCATTCACAAGCAAAATATTATGTAACCGTTTAAAGCTAAACAATGATCTTAAGCTAAAAATTATTACACATAATAGTCAGAATTTATTTACAAGATCATGCAATAATCATTCTCATTTATTTGATAACTTAATAATTTCACCTTGTATTAGGCTTGGTATGTTTTCACAAGAATTCATTTCAACAGCAGACAAAAAATTATTATGAGTGGGCAGCAGCATGCTGCTGTCTTGGAAATATAATCAAATTTTCTTGATATTACAAGTCAAATCTTTTGTAAACCAAAAAATTTACATCATCTTCAAAGGAATCTGTTTTTTCTCATCTCCATGGTGAAGTGGTAGAATCTTGGCCTTTCATCCAAAGATCCTATATTTGAAAGAACCCAGGATAGGCATGACATTTTTCACATGCTGTAAAATTCCATTTCCATATCCCACGCTCAAACTTATGTAGCAATATTATCAGGAAAAAAGGTGAAAGGTAGAAAAAGAAATTTATTTTTAAATTAATTTGTTTATTAAAAATAAAAATTGTGGTAAAAAATTATGAAAGATGTAAAAAGAAATTAATCTGAACAATACTTTATAAATAAAATAAGAATGAATTGTTAACATATGTCAGTATGATTAATTAATTTTGAAATTTAAATAAACAAGCTGCATCAAACATCTCTTTGGCTAACTTCAAGTTCATTTCCTATCAAGAGTCTAGTTTTTTTTACCTATTAATTACCTCTAATTTTCAATTTTAAAATAAAAATTAAAAAAATAGAATACTTTTCTAAACTGTTTTTACCTTCTTTAACTACAAAAATTATAATATATTTATATAAAATTGCTTCTGCATACCGACTGGCTAATACTTATACAGATCCCCATACTAAATAGACATTGTATAATGCTTTATTTCCCACAAAGGGTTATGTTGCTTTACAATCTCTGTCCCAGTATTATGATTATAAAACAATGAAGTAAAAGCAGAATTAATCAAAATTTCTTTATTCAAGATTAATGAAGTTCATTATACAACCACACATTTATACATTATAGAACCAATATTATAGTGAATCAAGCTGGATAAATTTAACTTGCATTATGAAATGTGTGACTGTCGACTTGCTAAACAATATTTGCTTCACTGTAAAAAGCCACTGCTCTTCATGCCTCACAGTAATGAATTTTTAATATTTATTAATTATAAAATTGTCATTTTTTTTTTTTTATTGTTGAGTTTCAGCAAAAGAAGCTAAACAGAAAAGAAAGAGTGTATTATGTAAATTTAAAACACTTTTCTATTTTCAGTATATAATACTCCTATTAATGACAACTGCTCATTCTGATATACAAGCTTATTAAATGTAACAATCTTAAGCCTCCAGTTTGTAACATAATTTTTATCAGAATTTCAAGATAAATCTTAGTAAATTCGATCAGCAGCTACAGTGATTTACTTAAATAGACAGATTAACATTGTTCAGAGAGGCCATAAATATTCATAATATAAATTTATTACAAATTATTTAGACAGTAGGAGATTCATCACTTATTACATGAAAAAAAATGAATTTTATTTTAGTCTCTTTTTTTTTTTAACCTCCGGAACCACCGTTAAGGTATATCTTCAGAGGATGAGATGAATGAATTTTAGCATGTGTGAGAAATGCCATGCCTGACCGGGATTCGAACCCGGGACCTCCGGATGAAAGGCTGAGACGATACCACTCAGCCATGGAGGCCGGCTAGTCTATTCAGTCTAACCCAATAATAAGTAATGTCCTAGGTTCAAAAGAACCCAGATAAATAAAATATCCAGCATCTTTTTTTTCTTCACATTAAATTTAAACTGTTTCATAAACAAATGTTACATATGACATAATTTATTGAATCAGAATAAGATAGGTTAAATAAAAAAATAAATATCCTAAAATCCTTATGATGTTATGCATGGCAGCTAGAATTATAAAAAAATAACGTACAAAAAGTAAACAGAGAAATATTCTTGGATTTATTAAGAAAATATTTGGGTAGTCTGAAACATCATTGTCTATTTGTTAAGTGCCTCTATTTGTGTGTGTATTTGTTAACTTCTCTTTATACAAACCGAAATTTATTATGCAGTGTCCATTAAAAAAATATGTATATTAGAATTAAAGCTTAATCCTGGAAAACCAGAACTGTCCAATTTTTAATGTGGCTCACATCAAATTTTAGTTTGTTTACAGTCACATTTTCTCAAGCTAAAACTTAATTCTTTCCCACCATCTGAAATAATTAAAATGTTTTTAGGAACTTAATCAGAAAATGGCATTACATTTCAGCGCCATAGTTAAAACAATGATCAAAAATGTTTACAATCCCAATTTTTCTGACTGCTATAGCTCAGATTTGGTTGAAACGGTGACAGAAATATTACTTAATATAAAATTTGATAAGAAATAAAATACCTATGCTTAAGAATTAGTAAATAATGTGCTTTTAAACATTACACAATTACAACAAAAATGATTAATGGGAAACAATTAAACATTTTAAAGCTTCTGACAAAGAACCTTTAAATAACAGTGATCAAGTGATCTCTTATCATCAGGGACAGAATTAGAAAAATCAAAGTAAAACGAAATCAACATAAAGAAACTACACCTTTAAATAAGAGGGCAAGAAGCATGATTGGGAAATCAGTATGACAAGTCAGCACATAAAAAAAAGAAGAAATAAACTGCTGTATTCCTCAAGAGTTTCATTTAAACATTCCTAGTCTAAACAAAAATTTTAATAAAAAGAGCAATAAATTACATTTGTAAAGTAGAGCAAATTCTGTTCATTAAAGATAACATGAAAACTATGAATAATAGAACTTATAATAACAAGTACAGGTTGTAACACAGTGGTCCACCACAATAAAGCACAATTGGATGGGAAAAATGCATAATGTTATAGATTTTTCCTTAAGGAAAAGCTAATCAGAATTGTGTGCAGAGAAACTACAAATCATTAGGCCAGTTTTCAACTGAAGAGTAAGGGCTTATACTAAATAAAAAATCCTTTTTTATTGGAATATAATCTTAAAAATTACATTTTGCATGTTTTTAATGAGTTGTAAATAAATTAAGGTATCAGTAATTGGTAAATATATTTTGACAACCGTCTGCTTGTTTCCAAAATTATTGAGTGTATATACCAGTAATTTAAGTAAGGAAACTAATTGCTAACATTTTAGAATATCTTAATTCCTTTTTAAAAAAGTGTGTCAAATTCAATATAATATAAACATAAGGTATGAGGGATTAGGTGATCTAATGTTTATATAGATAAAATAAAAATGTTAAATAATCTCGGTAAATATTTTTTTTTTATTAAATTTAATTTACATTTTCATAATATTATTCATCATATTTGATAAATATACTTATAACGTATATCATTCTTAAATAAATAGCAAAATAAATGGTAAATATTTTGCTCTCAAAATAATATCATAAAAACAACAATTAACATATTTGTTACTAAACATAAAAATATTTTCCCTTGAAAAATTAAGTAAAGGAAACAAAGAAATAATCTGTTTAATAATTCTATTATTATTATTATTATTAACTTAATCTTCTAAAGTTAATGGTTCTAGACACTTTCTAAAAAAGTACTCATTTTATAATTATCATAATTAAGTATTTTTTCAATAACATTATCTTTTTATTATTACGATTAAAAGCTGTATACATAACATATTGAAAACTTTTAACTGAAGTATTAATAAGCAAAAAAACAAAAGAAATTTCTGATGAAAATTAAATAAACTATGTACTTTTAACTTCTAAACAAAACAAATTTTTCTGTACAAAATCAATTACTGTGACTGATCTTCTGCATCATCACACTTTAATTTCATAATTTCTTCAATAACTTCCTTTAAACATTCTTTATTTTGCAAATTTGTAACTGAAACTGTTCTTAAAATATTTGCTGCTCTGTAAAAATATATAGCAAGTAACTAAAGTGAAATATTTAAATATTAAATACAATAATTCCTCGTTTAACACAGCTAATTAATCTGTATAAAACAAATAACATATTATTAATGAAATACAAAAACATCTACATTATGTAATCCTCCCTACTATGTTACAAACTATCTTTAGATATGTGTATATATAAGTTTAATTGTGGCTCTGTGTATGTTATTTTATTTTACATACATTTATTTTTACAACTTGTATAAACTTAGAAGAAAAAAACCATTAATTATTATGTATGTTTTTATTATATAAAAAAATTAATGTAATTTTTTGAAAAAATTTTCTTAAGCAGTTGGGTCCCCTTTTTCTTTTGTCTTCTTTTTTTGTAGCATCTCTATGCATTATCCATAATTTAGCTGATTTTCATATATCTTTCAAGATCTGGTTCAAGTCATAAGTTGTACATTTCTTCTACATTGTGAAAGATTTTCTGAGACTGTTAGAGATTTATTCACTTTTGAAGTGCTTTCTAGATCAAAAAGTTTCTCATCAAATTCAAAGGCTCACTGTGAAGCAATGTTAGAAGATACTGAATTCTTTGAGATATAAGTTCAAATATCTGTACATTTAGCGAGTCTACTTCTCTTGAATAATTCATGTTCAGCAGTAGCAAGTTTAAGAAGTTGTGATTAATTGCTCATTAAATGTAACAAAATCATTAGCAAAAGGGTTTCATTCTGTATCACTTGATGTCACTCGATGCTATGACTCTTGAACAATATTTGTTGGATATATTTAAGAAGTTGATTACTGAAATTGAATTATCACTCATCATTTTTATTTTGTTCCTTCAAAAGTGACTTTGAGAATGTTGGCCTTAAAAGCCGCATGAATGTTGATCCATAGTTCCTAAAATGGTGGTTGTGTTGGGAAGAAAAATCACAGTTTTTACATTTTTATAAAAATCATTTATTGCAGGAGAATGATCAGAAAAATTATTTAAAGGCAGCATAACTTTAAAGTTAATATACTTTGTTCACAGAGAGACAAAAATAGATCTTAACCAGTCTCCAAAAAGCATCTTTGATAAAAAAAAAAGCACTTTTCAGGCGACCTCATTATGAAAGATAACCTCCAAAAAAACAATGCCTGAAATTACTTAGACCATGTTCAGTAAAATTCACATCAGTTATTCAAGAATTAACCATTATAATTTATTTATAAACCATGTAAATTTGAAAAATACGCTGAATAAAACTGTGTTAAATGAGGGATGACTGTATAGTATTATATTTTACAAATGACATTGTTTGTTATTCTAAATGTAAAACATTTAATTCAATTTAATGTATTCCTAAAGAAAAAATATATAACATAGTCTTTATTTATAAAAATGTAATGAAAATATCCACTGCAAGAATACCCTTCCTACTCTAGTATATCATATCAGATTGTTACAAGGAAGTTGCAGTAAATGTAATAAACTATAACTAGGTGTTTTCAATTACTTTCAAGAAATCTATTGGCTGATAATCAATGATATTTCAAAAAAAATAAAACTGAAACCATAAAAGACTTAATTCAATTATATATTTTGATAATATAAAACAAAATCAGAGATTTGATCCTAACTTGTTCATTCAAATTCCCACCAAATATTACTTGGTAGAAGTTTGAATCATAGCCATAGCTATAAGTAAAGCATAAGTAAAGAACAGAAAAGAAAAAGGTATGAGTTTTTGATGAATGTGATTAGAAAATTGAATGTGTACCAAACTTATATTGCATTAACACTTAAACAATAACATCCTACATATGGACATTACTAACAAATTATTATTATTAGGTTAAATAAAATGAAGAAGGCAGACGATTATTGTCTATCAATAGATTTTTTATTAATACGAATGTAAGATTATTGAAAGCAAATGTTTTGATGACCCTTAAAGTACGTTATGGAATAGATTAAAAGCTTTTAAAACCAGTTCATATTAAATCTATAAATTTAGTTCATCATGCAGTACTAATAAAAAAAACTGCTGATCGACAAGAAACCAAAAAACTGTTAAACATGTGCCAAGTGCTTATATAGGTAACCTATATAAGCACCTATATTTTCCCCCCCCCCCCTCTCTCTCTCTCTCTCTCTCTCTTTAGCCTCTGGAACTACCGTAAGGTATTACTTCAGAGGATGATGTGAATGAAGTGTAGTCTTGTACAATCTCAGGT
>JAAAKQ030273334.1:0-10574 GCA_010016005.3 Zanna intricata | reverse complement strand
CAGCCTATTTAATAATTTTGTTCATTTATAAATTATAAAAAATTTGTGAATAAGAAGAAATTAAACTTAAAAATAAATGTGTTAACATATCATTAATTCCCCGTAAAATTATTCTTATGCTATTAAGTCATTAGAAGGAAGTATAATTGTTATTAACAAATATTATCAATTTTATTTTTTATTTTCTTACTTTAAGTGCCCTAAAAACTAGAAAACAGAATTTTAGCTGTTAAAAAATTAATAAAAAACTTGTTATTCATAAAAAAAGGCTAAAAGTTAAAACTTTTAATTCTTTTGCCACTAGTTTTATTATTTTTAATTCTTTTTAAAAATCTCAACCGATTTTCGTGGAGATTGCCCGATATTAAAAAAAAATTTGATTTGTTTCACAAGACGTCCTTTAGAAAAAATATTTTCAACATTATTACTAACATGTACGTTTTAAATTTCTGCAAACGAAAAACCGCACAAGTTATTTTTGAATTTTGGGATTCGGTAATAATACAGCGCAATAAAACAAAACTATTGTACCCAAAACTAGATAACAATGACGAATATGAAACAATCTATTTTTTTTCTCGTAAGAGAAAACTGAAAATGTGTATTCTGTTTTATAAAACAGAAGAGCAGTTGTGGAAAGAATGATGATTTCATATTTTAACTTATTATTGGGTTTATCAGGTATTAATTAAGGGTAGTAATTAATACCTTAAAAAGGATCTTAAAAAGAATGCAGTGGGCATTTTATGATAAAGGTACAAAGTACATCAGGTCTGAACAATTTTTCGATCTTCATGAAAAAGGTTAAAAAATATGCGACCGAAGTTTTCAAGAAATTATTTACTTCTAAATAAATATCTCAAATTAGAAGAGTGTGTTTATAATAATATTATCAATTGTTGCTAATATTAAGTTTCCTTAGTACTGCTAATATTTTAGCTAATATTAGCAAAATTCTCGAAAGTATTTTATTCACAAATTTCCAAATAATATGTATTTATATTAATATTTATTTACCGAAAGATTTTCTCTATATCTAACAAGAAATCTCCTTATTTACAGAAAGTAGACGTTTATTGTGTGTTCCATGTCAATGCATAAATTGCTTATTAATTAATTTATAATAGAAATAATTTTTGTTTATGTTAGGTAGATTTCATAATAAAGCTACCTACTGTAACAGGTACCATAATTCAACTTCCGGAAAATTTTGACATATCTTCGCGTTTCACCTCGCCCAGATTCCAAAACTACCGTCAAATCAAAAGTTTATATATATGACAATTTCTTGCGGACATGATAACTGCCGTAAATTTGTGCCAGTAACTTTCAAATTGATACATAAAATATAACGATCTGAAGTTGCGGTGAGTTCATTACTGGGAAAATCGAACCATGGGGGTTTGTAAAGAGGGGCTTTTTCGAAAAAAAAAAAAAAACAAAATATCGTTATAACTTTCTTATTAAGTAAAATATCTAATTAAAGTTCCTACTATTCTTTGGATGAGGACCTAAAACTTATCTTAGTAAAGTTTTTTTATATCACCAACCATTGTTCCAAGCTCCATTTAAGGGGTTCCAAACCCCTTAAATTATTATTATTATAATCCACGTACTCACTTTTATCTTTGAAAATGTTAGAATTCATTTTAAAAAAAAAAATTTTAAATAAAAAATAATTTTAATTGGAATTAAAAAAAATTACAGTTCATTTACTTTTGATAAATTATCCCACGAATAGCAAGCAGTTTATTTTATTCATAAAAATCACTAAAACAAAAATAAATAAACAGAATGTATATTATTAAAAAAAAATGTGTTTTACTTATTATTACAAAGTCTTAGAATAAATAAAAAAATATTTAGAAATAATTTTTTGTAAAATTTAAATAAATTTATGATAATATAAATTATCTCTTGTTTTATAACAGTTAAAATTAATTGATAGGAGTAAACAACAACATTAATTACTAATAACGTTGTATCACTCAGTTAAATCCATCTAGTAATACTCTAGGGTGACATTACACAGTAACTGTAAGTACAGTTCTAAGTGTGATTTAGCAATGGTTGATTTGAGTACGTATACGGCCAGTTTGGTAGTTGGTTTGGGGAGCTCGTTTGTTGGATTTGGACGCTAGCATAGGTTTTGTGTTCGTTGTACCTCAGAGATTTGCTAAACTTGATAGAATGATATAAATAAATATTTACTTTTTTTTTTTTTTGCATGAATATGCTTGACTTTTTGAAATAGTAATCAAAATAACTTTTTTTAATACACACTAAAATACAGATTAAAAAAAAAGAGAATTTTTTTTCTTTATAACAAACGAAAAAAATGTAATCATTCTTGATATAAAATATAAATCTATACAAAAAGTTATCATTTTAACAAAAAGGTAAAAATAAAAAAAATATTTTTTTAATTTTTTTTATTTAGGAATTATACGGCCATCGACTACTATGTTCATTAGCCCTCGTCACATTCTTTTAAAGTAAATCAGTAATAAGTAAGGCTCGTCATATGTTAGGATATAAAGGGCCCTAAAATTTCTTTAAAAACACTAAACACATCATATAAACGTTACCAAAATAAACATTGAAAACAAGAACACTTACAGGGTGTAAAGGGGCCTGATATTTAAAAGAAAATAACTCAACAACATGAAATATGTCGACAATACCAACTATTAAATTTCAATATCCATAAAATTCGACTTCATTATTTGTAATTACAGCTTTGTATAGTTATATACTAGTTAACTGTTCACTGGCGTGCAAATAAACAACTATTTTTACTTCATTTCCATTCTCCAAAGCAATTTTATTTACTAAACCGAACCTCTTTCTGAGGTTCTCATATATGATACACTCTTCCATTAGATGTTTGACTGTAAGTGGTTTGTTGGTCTATCTTTACTGATTAACAAATATGAATTCGTAATTCGCGTGTGACCGATTCTAAGTCTAGTCACCACCACTTGTTCACGGCAACTCAGTTTCGCGTCGCTCTTCCATTTATATGGAGAAGATTTAACGGCATTAATTTAGTACCCAATCCTCTCCATTCATTACTCCAGTACGTTCTAATTCTATTTGTTAGACAATTTTTACATCAGCCACTCGTACAGGAATTGCATCCAAGTTGTCGCAGACTGTTGCCATTCTGGCAGCTTCGTATGCACTTTCATTTCCTTCAATACCAGAATGCACAGGAGTCCATATAAATACGCATCGCTATCCTCGTCTATGTAAAACATATAATATAGAGAGGATGTTAGCGATCAGGATGTCCTTAATATTCTTGTTCCGAATTGCAGTAAGTGCACTCAGCGAGTTGGAACACACAAACACACTCTCTTCGCAGAAATGTTCACAATAGCGAAGAGCTTGCTGTATGGCAGTAAGTTCTGCAGTGTAAACGCTTGCCATATCCGGCAGCCTCCAAGAATGGGCTTCTCCATTTACATATATGGAGCATCCAATACCGTTTTCGGTTTTAGAACAGTCAGTAAAAATCTTAATGTATTCGTCGTAACTACTGGCGGTTTACAAAAATTTCCTGTTGGATAATTATTGTTGGTTTATCTTTTATTTTCTCATAGGCGAGAGGCATCCAATTTTGCATTTACCGCTGGCAAAAGCCATGGCGGTATCTCTCTAGTAGAAATTGCTAGCGTATCTGGTAGAGCAATTTCATATTTCCTTACTAATTTGCGATACCGTATTCCAGCTGGTCTAGAATATGTAGCACGACGTTCATATAATGCAGCTAAATGATGATCGATAAATGCTTTATAATGTATATGGGCAGGAAAGGCCCATATATTTGCTGCATATCTTAGTAATAGGATCTCCCTTCTATAACGCAGTGGCATTATTCCGGCTTCTGACATTAGACTAGTCGCCGGACTTGTACGGAATGCGCCTGTAACGTACCTTATTCCGCTGTTGTGCATTACATCTAACTTTCTTAAGTGCGACTTTCTGGCGGATGAATATACAATACATCCGTAGTCAAGTTTCGATTGAATAAATGCTTTATACCGTCTCAGTAATATATCTTTATCTGAGCTCCAATTGATATTGGATAAAAATTTATAATGTTTAGGGCTTTTTTTGCATCTATCACTCAAATCCCGTATATGTAATCCCCATGTAAGGGATTTACCTAACAGCAGACCCAGAAATCGGACGTTATATCTGTATTAAATTGGATGGGGTTGATTGTCAATACAGGACTGTGGTGAGGAATTCTTTTCCTACAGAAGTGCACACAACACGTTTTCTCAGGTGAAAATTTGAATCCATTATACTTCGCTACTTCAGTGACAGCGTTTATCGCACGTTGTAATTGATATTTCACAATAGCTGTTAGGTTGCTGGCATATACAATTGCCAGATCATCTACATAAACTCTTTTGATGATTTCGGCTGGAAAAAAAATATTATTATCGTTCGCAATAATAATCTAATAAAATCCTCAAACTTGAGACTTAAATCTTAAGTTAGATACAGGTAAATCAAAAATACTTCATTTTTTTCAGCATTGTAAATAATTATCACTTACTATTGTATAAATTATTTAACATTAAATAATTCCAGTAATTTTTAAAAGTTATTTTTATTGTTTTGGTAATTTTTTTCTTAATATGCATAAATCTTTGTTTTACCACATTACGGATGAATCTTTAGATAGTTTCTAACAAAGATACGTAATTAAAACACATACACACACACACACACAAATAGCATATGTATAAGTAGAATATATATATATAGTATGTGTATACATTACATATCTGTTTTGTTTTGTTGAGATGAATTAGATTGCTAGCCTGCGATTTAAGATTCGAGATGCGAGAATCCCTCCTTTGTATCTCCTAGCATATCAGCAAATTGAAAGCTTTTTATCCAAACCCTCCTTATTTGGATAAAAAGCTGGCGGAAGAGCGTCTAAAGGATAGATGACATGCCAGGTTGGAGGCTGTTACGACAACAGCATGGACCAGGCGGTGCTCCCGTTGATAAGGCCATGGCTTGAGTGTGAGTTCGGAGAGGTAGGGTATGAGCTGACCCAATACATGATTGGAGATGGGTGCCTTTGCTCGTACCTTAAGAGATTCACAAGAGCAGAGTCGGATCTTTTCACTTACTATGGGTTAGTTGACACTATCGAGCACACAATTTTCGAGTGTCTACATTGGGAGCAACCAAGGAGTGTGTGTTATCAGCATTTAGGGGAGCTAAATGCTGATAACATTGTAGAAACAATGCTCCAGCCAATAAGGAACTGGAAGGTATGATCGCAGGGATCATTAAGGGCAAGCTGGCGGACGAGTAGCGGTGGAAGCCAGCCTTTGGAGGCGAGTAGCAGGGGCTCAACACAGTCGTTGTCGGCCAATGGTTCCCGGGGGCCGCGGAGCCGATAAGCATCGGGGTTGCCCGCGACAATCACACGGGAATCGTGTTCATGCCTACGGTTAGGTCCAGTTCCTAACCTGGGTGATTAAGGGGGAAGGGTTTTTAGTCGGTGAGAGCCCGACACTGCCGTGTGTGTGGGTGGACGGCAGCTGGTAGAGCTTTCATAAAACTTTCATAATACCACTTTCATAATAATCGATACAAACTGTACATGGAGACAAAGATTAAGAGCCATTTAAATACATTATTACAGTTGAATGTAGCCTAAAATATTAACAGTTAACAGAAAGTAACTACAGTAACAGTAGTAATAGATCACTAAATTTAGGATAAAAGATACTTGAAAATTTTTTAAACGTAAACCTTTCCTTTTCATTTTAGCTACCACACATTTAGATAGTTTTGACTTCTTTTTTTTCCCCGAAAAGGTTTTCTTCTTTTGCTCTGATAGGAAAGATCTTCTTCCGTCCTTTTATTCGGCGTAAGAAGATCTTACGGATCTTCTTCTCTGAAAACGTATATCCTCGAATCATTTTTCTAAATGTATTTCTGTCTTTACTAAGATCCTTAGAAATGTTTAATGCTCTGTTTTTATTTCTTTAAACCGGTTAGTCTTTGTGGCTCTGTTTATGTAGAAATTAAATATCGGTTTTTTCATTATTTTTCATTCATTTTGCATAAATGTATATAAAACTATAATCTTTTCCAGATTAATTTGTCTCGTATTTTTTTCTATATATTTGTAAACTTCTTTTTCACTTTTCAATTTCAAAATTTCATTTTCATATCTTGATGTATAAATTTTTCTTAAAAACGTTTTTTCTATTTTTACTATGTCTTTTTCTGGAGAAAAGAAAGACTACAGACATTTGCTCTATAGAATGCTGTGCTTTTAGTAGGATTACAGTTTTATAGTGCCTTAATTTGGAATTATATTAGAGGAATCTTCTATTTTAATGTTTTTTGTGAAATGATAAGCAGTTTCCATTTTCCGTACACTATTCTTCACCCCATTTTTCAATTATATTCGATATTATGATCTCTCCCAAATATTTAAATTTTTGAACACTACTTATTTCTTTGTTGTCAAAAATTTTAAGGTTTGAGCTCCGTGCTCTTTGTCATTGAAAAACCATTTATTTTTTCATAAGAAATTTGAACATCAATTTTGCTTGCGCATTCTCTTATTTTTTTTAAATTTTGATTGTAGCCTCATCTATATCTCTTGCAAAATTACACTATCGTTTATAAAGGGCAGAATGTTTGTATTTATGAATTTAGCTTTAATGCCCATTTTTATCATTTCGTATATGTTTAACTTTTTATGTTTTGTCTCCCATACTCTTATAACCTTTTAAAGGGAACAATTATACGTACTATTAGATAATCCATGTCCTTGCCTTACACCAGTTTTAATTTTGAATGGCTGAGCTTTATTTAATATTTAAAAAGGCTTTCGAGTGCTGACTTTAATTAAATACAGTTTTATTAATTTAGTAGTAATGACATTTCAAGGATATTTTTTTATAAATATATATTTGCAGGAAAAAATTTATACTTCATGCTGTAAAAAATTTTATTTTTATATGAAATTTATAAACTAATGTAAAGTATATGAGTCAAATTACTTTTTACAGTAGTATAGGATATGTCCCATTTTCAAGCTGCCTATATTGGCAGTAAGCCAACCGTCAGTTTTCTTTATGGTATCAAACATACCTTTAGTTTTCCTTTATATGACCTTTATTCTGTAAACGGTAGCCCACACATACAACTTGAATCCTTTTTTATCCGTGTAAAGAATAACATCATTATTTCTTAAAATAATATCCTGCACTATAAGGATAACATATTGAGTTGAAACAAAATTCCTTACAATAAATGTTTGCTGTAAAATAAAAACAATAAAAACCATCAAATTTAAAAATAAAATTGTCATTTAAATCAACCTTCTTTTGGAATATGTTATTCCAAGTATTTTGTTTGACATAATTATATGTTGTTTTAACTTTTATTTCTATTACGAATGCAATCATTAATTATAATATTTAGTGTAGAGCTTGTTTATTAGACGGATAAGTTCTGTTAAATTTAAATAATCTGGAATAATGAGTTTAGGGACAATATATATAGGAGGGAGTAAAATGAAAGTGTGGAGGGAGGAGGGAATGAAAGTGCTTGATTTAGCTAGTACGTCAGGTTCTGTATTAAAAATCAGGGTAGTTTATGCGATTTAATATGAAAATTAATTCACTCTCTAAATTAGCTAAACCGTTTCAAGGTTAAACAGTGGTCTATGTCAGTCTTAATAGGGAACTTGAGGAGTGAGTCCGTTTCCTTTTTCCTTCTCACCAAGTGAAACGTAAAGCAGCAAGTCTCTATTTTAAGACCAGTGAAATGTAGATAATATTTATCTCTTGAGGTGATGATCATTCTGCTCACCTCCTTGGGTAGTTGTATATTGAACATCATTATCCTACGAGAAAAAAATATTTTTACTACTTTTTTTTTTTAGTTTTTACATGGAAGTATTGTATTCGGGAAAAATTTCGGTTTTCAGATTTCAATTGAAATATCCATTTTGATTATCCCTAAATCCATTTTGACTAGTTTTGGTATGACGTCTGTACCTACGAACATAACTCCATAACTCAAAAACTATTAGCCGTAGAATGTTGAAATTTTGTATTTAGGACTGTTGTAATATCTAGTTGTGCAATTGATTGTAATTAACTGAACTAAAAGTGTCCAAAAAAACCTCAAAATCCAAAAAAGCAATTGAATTATTTTGGACTTTTTCATAACTTCAGCCCTCACCGAGAGCTTTTCAACGCTATATATAAGTGGTAATTATTTACATTGGTTCTAGAGTTATAGACAAATTAAATTTTAATTAATGAAATATTTGAATCTTATAAGGGGAAGGCACATCGGTTCAATACTTCATCTCCTTTTTTTTAATTTAAATATATTGATTTAGTAATAATTATTTCATCTCTTATTGTAAAAAAATATTTTTACAACAAATAATAATCAATAATAACATAAATAAATTAAAAATTAACAGAAGCTAATAATGAAATAAAATGTTACGTACTTTTTATTTTAAAGAAATGGATATATAAAATTTAGTAGGAATACAAGGAAGCCGGCCTCTGTGGCGCGAGTGGTAGCGTCTCGGCCTTTCATCCGCAGGTCCCGGGTTCGAATCGCGGTCAGGCATGACATTTTCACACACGCTACATATCATTCATCTTTATCCTCTGATGTAATACTTAACTGTGGTTCCGGAGGTAAAAAAAAAGGAGTACAAGGAAATCGTATGTAGTTCCCACATCAGATTTGGTGAAACATCTGATTATTTAATATTAATTGAATTGAATTAATCATTACTTAGAATCGTATTATTTTTATTTATTCCTTTTTTTTTCAGTTTATTTTGATAATATATATCGCATAAAATTTAGTAATCTTCTCCTGTTTTGTTTTTGTTTTCATTTTGTTGATGGTTACATAATAATAATTTAAAACACATACTATTATATAGGTATAAGGATTATATTTATTTAAATAGTAATAAAGGAACTTCTACTTTAACCTAATATTCCAGGTAAGATTATTGAATTAACAATTATATAAAAATTAGATATTAATAAAAACGAATATTTTATGAATCATTTAACTGTCCACTTTATTAAAAAATTGGAGGAACGTATCTCACTTTTAAATGAAATAATTTAAAATTAATTGCAGCAAAAGATGTGTATAAGTAATTTAATAGGTGTACAAGGAAGTCATGTGGTGTCCACATCAGATTTTTTACCTCGTTTCTTAAAAGATCGCATCCATTTGAAAGTTAGACAGTTAATTTACAGTTAATGTAACAATTTACAATCTATACATAGTAGAACATTATTTAGGAGTAGTTTCTGCCTACCATACCGTGTCCTATGAGGCGGTCTATGTGTTGTCGACAGTGCCTCCGATTGACCTATTGATTGAAGAGAGGTGCGACCGGTACAGTGGCAGAGATAAAACTGAAGCTCAAACTGATGTCAGACGCAAATGGAGAGACAAATGGGCTGCGGGTGAAAAGGCTCAATGAACAAGGAGATTCATTCTTGATTTGGATATATGGTGTAGCAGGAGGCACGGGGAATTGAACTACTTTCTCACGCAAGCCTATACTGGTCACGGTGCTTATGGAAGTTACCTGCACAGAATTGGAAAAAGAGAATCCCTGGAATGTGTCTTTTGCTCCTTTACGGTGGATACTTCTGAGCACACACTCTTTGACTGTCCTGCGTAGGAAGATATTCACACGAGGGAGGGCCTGTCTAATGTAACTCCAGATGTATTGACATATGCTTCGCTCACGGCAGTCCTGGGATGCGTAAGCAGATTCGTTACCACAGTACTCGGAACGAAAGTGGAGACCGACAGGTTAAGAGGGTACTAGTGTGTGTTTCAATCTTGGGTAAAAAAAAAAAAGAAGAGTATAAAGACCCGAAATGGAGGGAAGCGTTCTCTGTTAAGAGTGTGCATGAAAAGAAAAGACCAAGACCCGGCCGTGGGGGTGGGAGCTGGGAACGGCATAGCCGGGACTGGCCTCCCCGCCTCTGTACATGGTTAGAGGCAAGGCACTTGAATAAGATCCAGATCCGGTGGCATGACCTGCCGCGCCGGACTGACAGCCGGTGGGTGGGGAGGCCCACTAGAGGCAAGGACACTCCCCTGGTTGAGCAATACTTCATTGTAGGTCCGACCCAGGGGTGGAGGGAGAAAAAAAAAGTTAATGTATCAAATTTATATACTCCGTTAGGCTGGGAAACGTGTTTTATATAATGATTCTACTTATAGCAAAAGTAATTTTTTTTTAAATCTAATCAAAACATAATATCCTCTTGTATAAAAGACATTTAACTTTGTTTTCTTTCTTACTCCGATTTCAATTTCGCCTTGAAATAAATTTTTATTTAACTTGTTATCAAGACAGATCTTTTCTGAGTTTTAGGAGATAAATATTTTTCTTTTAAAATTATAATTTTTATAACATTTTTCTGTTGCTAACATCTTAAAATGTTTTTTTGTTGAAGTGATATCATGGTGATTTCTATTTTTATCACAGTGGTAACAGGGTAAAACCTTTT
>JAAAKQ030273323.1:0-10574 GCA_010016005.3 Zanna intricata | reverse complement strand
AATAATTTTGTTCATTTTTAAATTATAAAAAAATATGTGAATAAGAAGAAATTAAACTTAACACAAATGTGTTAACAATACTTAATACTTCATCTTCATTAATTCTCTTTTAAATCAGTATTTAAAAGGATTTTATGCACTGTAGATTTATGGAATTGTTATTATGATAGGCCTAAGCTAAGAAAATAATTACATGAATTAATTAACATATATCTAATTTAATATTCAATTAGTTAAAGAATAGAATTATTGTATATACATATTGTACACTTGTAAACAAATTTGTTTGTTAAAATGGACGAGGGAGGAGAGTTAGAGAATATAGGGTAGTGACAAGTTAGAAGGGTTGAATAAAATATTATAACGGGGAAAAAGGGAGTAAATGGGGGTTGATACGATAGGGTAAAAGCAGCAGAAATATCCTTCTTATATTATTTACACTTGAAGTAACTTAAGAAAACTTTGAACACCCTTTACTCCTTCATCATTAGTTCAAGACAATTAATTAACAAGAAAACCATGCTTCGTTGAAAATTTATACATACGTAAGAATATAATTAAAACAATGAGAAAATTAAGTGATGCAAAGTGGCAAAGAACAATCAGCAGCCTTTATCAGTTATTTTATTATTATTAATATTATTATTGTTATTATTATTGGTGCTTAGATTCTCCTATTCATTTTCATATTTATTTTTTTCTTGAACAAGACACAAGGACTATACCTAAACTCTTCTTCTTTGGTAGCACTTAAAACTGAGCCGCCAACGCCGCACTACTGTTTTTAGCGCCGCTGACACATTAATTAAGTTTACGTACAATTTCTTCTTCTTCTTCTTCTTCTTCTTCTGCCCCTACTTCCTATTTTCTAATTCATCTTCTAATTAATATTTGTTTTAGAATTTTAATTAATAACTAATTATTAATTATTTTTGTTGTCGTTTCAATATTTAAAATAAGGCTATTTATTATAAATTAATATAATATTACATGCGCTTATTTATTAGTAATTTTATTGATCATCTAAAAGAAAAATTATATTAAAATAGATTTTCAAAAAAATTTTAATATTGAGTTGGGGTCACTCTTATAATAAAGAGAATTCTATATTAGCTTAAAAAATCTGAAAAAATTAATTTTTTTTCGTGTTAACAAAAGTAAACTAAATTAAATAATTATAGCAAAATAAATAAACCCGTAAATTTAAAGGTTAATTTGATTGGTAGTTTTAAATAAATTGTCTAAATACATTTGGACAAATTTTTTTTTTATTTTTTAAATACTAATTTACTGTAAAATATTTTAATTGTTAAAAAACGCCTAGTGAAATTTAGTTATAAAATAAATAAAAAAACGATTCATAAATCTTACATTGTTAATGCAGTACCTTAGTAACGTATATTTTGTTTAAAAATTCAGTCTTCAATGGAGCGGGTTTGTGTGAGGTAGGGGGTGGGAGGGCCCTACCTCAAAAAAAAAAAATAAATAAAAGAATATTCACAGTAAAGAATGCTTAAACTTTATTGTACCTAAACATTAATAAAAGTATAGAAAATTATTTTTGAAAGAAGACGGTTGTGATCAATTCTAAAAATTATTGACATTAATTTATTATGAATTTCTTCCATTCCTTTACAGTAATATAAATTTCAGCTCAACAAAAGGAAAAACAGATAAGTATACGTCGATTACAATAGTTTAAACTCTATTAAGTATTTAAAATTAATAATAAAATCAATTAATTATAATTCCTTATAATTATTAATTAATAATTAAGAAATATTCCTTAATAATTAATAATTAACGAAATGTATAGAGATTACAAATGTAGGGTTAGAACACCTCATAGTAATACAGAATGGTTCAATATAGGAAGTGGTCTAAAACAAGGAAGTATTTTATCACTAATGCTGCCTGTTTAATGTGGTGATGTAAGGAATGAATAAACAGGTAAAGGAAAGAGTTACAGACAAGGGATAAGAAAATAATTTTTGCAGATGACATGTTGATTTGGGGGTGATGAGGTTGAGGATGTGCAGATAGTTAGATGTGTGAAAAGATATAATGAATAAGTATGAACTAAAAATCAGTAGGAAAAAGAGTGAGATGATGATATTTGCAAGAGAAAAAGGAATGGATCAGGATGTGGTACTGCATGGGGAATGCCTGAAAGTAGTAAACAGTATTAAATACTTGGGAAGTGAAATTAGGGATGACGGGAGAATTTAATCAGAAATAACAAAACGATTGCAAAAAGGATGCAGCTTTTCCTATAGTGTTAAACATTTACTGTGGGACAAGAAGGTGTTAGAAAGAGCAAAAGTAATGATGTACCAATCCTGTTACATGCCAATAATGTAGTAGAAGCGTGGAAAATGATAGAAAAGGAATGGAGTAGGTTGCAGGCTGGAGAGATGAAGTTCTTAAGGACAATAAAAGATGTAACAAGAAGAGATAGAATAAGAAATTCAGATATAAAGAATGATTTGAGATTGATGATTTGAGATTGATTATTGATGAGATTGATGAAAGAAAGGATAGAGAAAATGTGTTTGAGGTGGTATAGGCACGTAAAGAGAATGAAAAAAGAGAAACTACTGAATGGAAGAGCTGAAAATAAAGGGAAGAAGACACAAAGGACGACCCAGAATACGATGGAAGGATGATGTAAGGAAGAGTGTAGAAGAGAGGTTTCGATTGACAGCAAGTAGAGAAGGAGAAATGGTGGAAGACAGGAAAAATTGGTAAGCTTTAGTTGACACCCAGATCCGACAATACCTGAAACGGGATCAGGATATATATATGTATGTATGTAATAGAATTAAATATTTGTACATGTAAACATCAACTTTTAAATCATCGTAAATATTAAAATTGTTTTCTGTGCTTCTAAAGGAGAGAGGAATTGGTCCTTTAGAAGCATAGAAAACAATTTTAATACAGTGTGGTCCTTCTTCACATTCTTAACTGCAGACAATTTATCTAATACTGCTTGTTCTTTATACAACAAACATTGTTAGTAATAGATTCAAGAGGGAAATTTATATCATTTGACACAATATTTATTGAAGATATCAATTTAAAAAAAGGAAGGTGAAAAAATTAAGAATTTTAGTTTTTATCAAAATGTCAGAAGCCTAATGTGGCACAATAAAATACCGGCAAAACCAAAAAAGTGCTTTTAAAACTTATTTTAATTTGTATAAAAAGTAATGTATAGAATTTTTTCAAGGGTACTAGCATTGCAGAAATTAACAGTGAATATTTGCTGCATTATTGTGGCCATCAAAGCGAATTTATTTGACACCGACACAATATTGTTAATTTTGTTTTACTAATTGTTTAATTACTGAACTATGTAAAGTGTACATTATTAATACATAGCAAGTCTTGATTAATTTGCTCACTGATCACTGAATATCTTCATTGCCATCAATATTTATCAGGGTATTATCAATAATATTGTCTTCACTATTCATTTTTGCTAGTGACAAATACTTCCCCATCATTTTAACTAGTTCACATATCAATTTTCAATTTTAAAGGAGTCATGCTTTCAAACTTCTCTCAAAGAAGTTGTACTACATCGTGAAATTTCATTAGTGACCAGATCTTCAGTCATATTCAGTTCGGGATGGTTAGGTAGCAGTCTTAAAAATGAAATGAAATGTTTCTTAATATAATGTGCGAAAGTTGTTAAAAAATTAGAGGCAAGTGACTGTAGAAAAAAAAATTATTTATTCAATGAAAATATAACTAGTCCAATTGTTCAACATAATCCTGAGCTTCATTTAGGTTTTTGTCCAGTCGTTTTGTGGACGTTCTTATTCCAGTAATAAAGAATTATTCGTCTTGGTTTTAGAGTCATCCTTGTCTTGCCTATTAATGTTACGTAAAAACAAAAAAAAAAAAAAAGAAGAATAAGAATATTGTGAGATCGGGACTGTAAATTGTATAGGGCAACACCTTTCGACCAGACTTTTGAATAGCTCTCCTTGCCTTTTGAAAGGAAGCTTTTATGGGGGCTGCCGTTATCAAACAGAAGAATTATCTTTTGGAAGAGAATCCTGATTCTCATTTCCTTCTTACTGCAGGTTTCAACTCTCTAGCAATAGCAATAATAGTAGTCACTGATAATTGTAATCGATTGCAATAATAGTACTTACTGATAATTGTACTTTATTCTTCCACATAGCAATAAATTGGGGGTTTTTAATCTCAAAACATCGTTACCATCTGTTTACCGGTTGACGCATTTCTAACAAGAAAACTTAATGTTTACATTCCATACACTGAGGTTTGATTCTAGCTCATAAAGATTACTCCAAAATTATTATTAGTTATGCAAACTAAGAAAAAAAGTATTAGCTTCTACTAAATATCGTTGTTTAAGTTCCGTACTAATGTGAATTCAGATTTATTTCATATTGAGTCGAATGTCTCGAAACTCCCCTTGAACGTTATTTGCAGTAATTCAGCTTATCATGGTAATTAAATAGTCAGTTCCAATACTCGCACTACAAATTTCAGTAATTTTCAGAGTGTCAGTCGGAACTTCGAATTTTGGTAATACTTTTTACCATAAAATTGAAACATACGCGAGTGAATTTTGGCGAAATAGAAATCTTATCATAGCATGCTGTTCTCCCGCGGTAGATGCCTCAAGAGGAGCCAAAATTTTGAAAATAAAAAGTAGAGATTATATTAATGAAAATTCTTATCGAATAGCTGATACTTTCAGGAGTGGCAGATTGAATATCAATCAGTATAATTTACTTTATTAAATAGTTTTTCCACCGCTGTCATTTGTCTAATTATTATAGAACGACCCTCGCAGAGTAACAGGTTACTAAATATTATGTAACGATTAATAGTACATGCTAAAATAACTAAAATCAACTCGTGTTATTACAAAATTTTAGCATATTTGTTTTGTTTATAGCAAATATTGTTATCCACAAGTTGTCGGTAGAGAAGAAAGATGTAAACATTTGCTAATAGCATTGTTATAGAATATTTAATATATTTCTATTAACATTATCATCGCTCGTCACATTCATTCAGCTGTTATTAAATTCCATTGTTTTTCATGAAAAATATTTACTCGTATTGTTTATACAGATAAATTTTTTAGTTAATTGTGATGGAAAATATGAATGTTAAAAATACTGAATCTAATAACGAAGTGTTCATGATAGAATTAATAGAATTACTTAGAGAAAAATGTATCTGTTTGGAATATAAGTTCAGGAATAAAAAACAAAAGCATAGAGTGAAATCAATAGAGAAGTGGGAACAAATAATGCTAAAGTTGAAAAGAAGATGCGCTGTCTGATAGACAAATTCCAAAAAAAAAGCTAAGAAACTTATGAATGGACCTGTACAGAAGATTTAAAATAAAACTGGTTGAATATAATATGCTATTATTCAACAAAGATAAAAATATTCAACGACATTCTATGCAAACTGGTATGAACGGATGAAATTTAGCAAGAAATTAATCAGATAAAAATTATGGAAATAAATTCCCATTGCAGTTATTACGTATAGTTTTTTTTGTTTATTATTATTTCGTTATTTTAGGCGCAATCATTTTCATTAACAATTTAAAATCAGAAATACGATTCTTAGAAAGTTTTTAAAACTACCAACACAGTGAATTTTCATTGGTAAAGAATCAATATCATATTTTTTATAGGTTAATCATAAAATCACGGTAACATTTTCGGTTTAGCCCACAGGACTGCTTTCGTGATTAACGCACCATTGTAAATCATCTGATTTCTAAGTGAAGAGTTTTAAGGTACTAGTAAATCCTAGTAAAGGTATTAGGATATCTGTACTTTTATACAGATTTGAATGCTAGATCATGGATACCCCGGTGTTCTTAGGTGGTTGGGTTTCAATTAACCACATTTCTCAGGAGTGGTCGACCCGAGATTGTACAAGACTACACTTCATTCACATTCATACATATCATCCTCATTCATCCTCTAAAGTAATATCTTACGGCAGTTCCGGAGGCTAAAAACAGAAAAAAACCTTTTCGGTTTATAGCGGAGGCCGCTCTCAGTAGTTTCGTTTTTGTTTCCATCTAGCCAAAATGTTACATAGACTATTACATACACTAAGTTACGTAACGTATACGTACTAATAAACGTATACGTTTTAGTTATGTAATCTATTAAGTATTTAAATTACCTTAAGAAGTAAAAATTGAATTTATTTTATTGCACTCTTTTCAGCTTGTTGAATTTAGTTTAACATACTCTTAGCTACGATCTAAAAATGGATTTAGCGAATGATAATTACGTTTCGATAAGTAGTGCGTTTAAGCTTTTTAATTGAACTGGAATTTAGAACTGGGATTCGAATTGAATTAATTAGTAAATGAAGCGTTTTCAAGGTTCTCAGAGTAAAACAAAGTGAAAAATATAATTTGTAACAAATAAAAAGAAAATTTTGTTTATAATGAAGAAACGTACAGAAAACACTGATGATTCACACTTTAATGATTCATACAAGACAATTACAAAAATTACGATATATAATTACTATTTCAGTTAAGATTATTTATTAAATATTATTCAAATAAAATTGCAGCCGAGCAAATAAGCTGAATCAAATTTTTTATATTATGCAAGTTACATGAATTTCGAGAATAATTTTCATTATAATTATTATAAATGCTATAAATAAAACTTAATAAAGTGATATCAAAATAAAAGGAGCTGGATTAACTACAGAATCTAAATTATTGAAACATTTATTATTCTTACTTTAATACTGCCTAAAAAAAAAAATTGTGTATTATGTAAATATATAAAATTATTGAATTAAACGAAAAATTATTATATTTTTAAATAAAATTATAAATATTTTAAATTAAATTTTGTGTGTAAGCCATACATCAGAAACAATCCACAGCTGTGTAGGACTTTTCCCGCAACACGGCTTTACAGCGTGACGTGAAAGTTCAGCTGTGTTGTCAGCTTTATTTCTTTGTTTACTATAAAAATATTAAAAGTGCATGTAAAATAGTCTTACGAACAATCTTTTTTTTTTTTAACACGTTAACTGCCGACTACGAGATAACCCGCAGTTGGCAACATTGCCCGAATCTGATCCTCTACGCCAACTTTATATTTCGTTTGTAAATGAATAAAATATTTTTCACGTAATTTTCCCGAGCAGAACAGTTTCCAAGCAGTGTTTTTATGCCATGAACCTGTTATACGAATTATCTCGTAGTCGGCGTATGAGATTACAGTTATGTCACCTACTGCCGATTACGAGATATGCCGATACGAGTAAAATACGAGTCAAATAAAATGTTTGTTTCTTTGTGCCAAACTCTGACTTTTCTCGCTTATTCTATACGCTAACTATACGTTAAATACTTAGATTCCGTACGACCATATTCGTAGCTGGCGCTACAGAATCAATGCTATTATACGAAATTTCTTGGCATACGCGATTAAATTCATCCAACTAAGAGTTATTTCGTAGTCGGCAGTTAACGTGTTAAAATTTACCTTAAAAATCATTCTCAAATTATACAATAATACAACTTCTAAGTTCTTCGTAAGTTAAATTATCAAATCAATCTTCTACCAAACTCTGTATTTGTATATTATTATTATTATTATTGCTACTACTAAGTGGTATAGTTATATTGAGTTTCCCGTTCTTTTTTAACTTTCAATGGTAAATTTTTATTATTTAAATCATTTGATTATAAAGTATTATTTATATATATAAGGTTAATAATTACATAAGTCTAGAAGAAAAATTCATAAACTAGGATCACTCGTCCGTATTTTCTGTGAATTGTTTTATTGTGGTATCTCACAATATTCTAAAGCTTATTTCACAATTTTTGCATAGACTTTTTCAACATTCATTGTATTATTTAAATCCCCCACGTAAGTTAATATTTATAATTAAAAAAACAAAAAGGTTCAATTTGCACTGAAAAAAGAGTAGTTTAAAAAGTAATAACTATTTTTCTTTGGGCTCTCCAGCCTTTCTCTTTAGCTCCCAGCATGAATCACAATTCATATCATCCATTATCTCTTTCTACTGAGGCCTTCCCCAACAATTTTTCCTTCCATCATCCTCTAAACCAGACCCTGTTGCCTAAAAATGTTCCTATTAACTGAACTCTTTATTATTTTTTTTCAAAAAGCTATCTTCGTTAACTCTCTCAAATACCATCTCGTTTGACATTTTTTCCATCCAACTTATCTTCATCATCCTTCTGTAACATCATACTTCAAAAGCCAAATCTCTTATTTTTCTCTCCTCTAATTGTTCGTGACTCGTCCGTGGCTCACTCCCGCTCCCATACAATACAATACTCCACAGAAATTTTCTAAATAATTGTTTTCTCAACTCAAGGCTTATATTATTTGCTGTAAAAATGATTCTTTTTTTTTTTGTTAATGGCGTTCTTTGCCCTGGTGTATTCTATTCAATATTTCTTTGTTGCTTCTTCCATCACCTGTTATTTTAATTCCTAAATATTATTTTACTTCCTAATTTTATTTCTCATTATCCATAAAATAATAATTATAGATCATGAATTTTAAAAAATGTTTACAAAATAATCGGTTCTTCATCTACATGTAATTTAATTTAATTTTTTTTTAATTGGTATTTACATAAATACCAATTTTTACATAAATCGAAATGGCAAGTAAAAATAATAGATCAGATGTAATTTGCAACTTAAAACTTAAATTATGTATCGTTGTAGTGAGATGAAATTTCTAAAAATAGCACGTAATACAGCAGGTATAAAATTGTAATTCTACCTTAATTATTAACAATAATAACACTAATATTACATTTCTCTAATAAATTAAATAAAAACAGGAATTTTATTAAATTCCTAACTAATCATTAAAACTAAATTATTAATTAAATTACTTAAACTTAATTAACTAAATAATTAACTTAATTAATTACATTAATGATAACTAATCATTTAAAATAAAATTTTAATCAGTTTATATATATATTTACCACTTTGGGTTATCCAATAATTTCTATAAATGTTATTTCATATCACTTAGAATAATTGTAATCGAAAAAAGGTTTTATTAAATGAACCATTTTAATCAGTTGAATTGAAAAGATACTACTTTTTTTTAATTGGTACGGTTATTAAGTTTTTAATTTTAAAGCAGAACTTTTCAAAATGTGTTCAACATTTTTCATAAAATTTTTTTATTTATAAAATATTTTAACTTTTTTATCAACTGCAAGCAGGAAAGTAACTTTTCACAAAATTATTGGAACGATATTATTTCTTTACAGAACGTAAATAATTTTTTTTTTATATAATATTCGTATTTAATTTTAGATGAAATAGTAAAGATTTCCAAATATTATGCATTTTCATGCAATCGTCAAATACTAAATAATTGACAATATTGTTTCAAAAAATAAATTTACGTTAACATAAATGCCCACTCTATCGAGTTTAGTTTAGGGAATATCAATAGCCCCACAAGTTTTAATTTTTTTTTAAACAGTTCTTTTTTTGACGAGCTTGAGATTATTAAACATCTCTCTCTTTTAAAGATAATTTTCATACTTAAAACTCAATGGCGGCCATCCTTTTTTTTATGTATTCTTTTCCTCCTAATTTTCAGTATGTAAATACTATGCAAAGATTTTCTTAACTATTAAAATGAAAAGTAAACATAAACACCAAGGGGTTTGTAAAGTAGTTAGTCATCGCAAATCAGATGACTTTGAAGTTGCGAGTTCTAAGGTTCAGATCCTAGTAATAAGGCAGTTACTTTTATCCGGATTTGAAATTAGTTCGTGGATACAGATGTTCTTCGGTGGTTGGGATCCAATTAACCAATTGACCTGAGACTGTACAAGACGACTTCACTTCATTTACATTCATTCATCTTCTGAAGTAATACCTTACGGTGGTTCCGAAGGTTAAAGAGAAAAAGAAATTAAGTATACAGATATTAAACGATTTTTAATCTGGATTATGGAATAAGAGGTTTTTAATTTTGAAAGATATTAAATTTTATTGAATCCAACAGCAAATTGTCTGGTACTCATAATTTTTTTTAGACAACTGTTAGAAAATTATTATAAAAATATAACGGAGTTTTTCCGGGCCAGGGGCAAGCCCGGTAGCTTAGTACCATTGGTCCTCGAGGTCAAATCTGAGTTTGAGAATTTATTAGATTACGTGGGTAACCCACGAAATGTGAGTAGCAACACGCGGGGTAGGGTAATACCCCGACTTTGTTTCCTGCAAGAGGCTTTTGAGGCAATTGCGAAGGAATACGAGAGTTTAGCCTCCAAGCCGCAGGAGGTAAAAGTTATTGAGAGGCCGATTGTGTACAACCTGCTGTGAAGGCAGTTGAGCGGTCCGCTTCACCACAGCGTCCTCAAAAGAGGTACGATGGTGTTGTGAAGCGAGTTAGAGAGGCCAGTGCGGCCCGTAAACCGGAGTGGTATTTTTGAATCATGCAGAGGGTTCGACTGTGACCAGCAGTCAAATGAAGAAGGATCTGCAGGTTGCCCTGAAGGAGAATAAG
>JAAAKQ030273312.1:0-10575 GCA_010016005.3 Zanna intricata | reverse complement strand
ACAGCCATATCTACATACAATATTATAATTATTACTTATATGTTAGTCATACAGTAATCAAATAATAATACAGTAATCAATTAATTATATAATATTCTGTCTTTCAGTTCTATTAAAACCCTTGATCTTTACATTATGATCATCACTCTTTTGTTCTCGTATTCAATTTTTGAGTTTCTGTTACTTACTTATTTACTCTAATGTTATTTGAAGTTAACATACTATTTTTAATAGTATGGTAATACTATGGTTTAAAGGTAATGCTATTTTTAATATATTCCTTTGGGAAGTGAATTTAATTTTAATTACATAGCCATGTGCCTGAATCCATTTCTCAGAGGACTTTATGTCATAGAACTCTTTGTGATGGTGTTAGCCCATGAAGACATGATCTAGTTGCCATTTTCCTTTAGTGCAGTCAGGGTGTTACCAGGTTTTTAGTTTCCTCTTGAAATATTTGAATTTCAATATTAGGATATAATTTCTGCAGAAATCAACGAGTCTGTTCATTTTCATTTCTTCTCTTTTGGACAAGCCATCTTCCAAACATGTCATTATATCTTCTTTTTCTGCCTATTTGAGAATTAAAATCAATTAGTTACAATTTTTTTTGGGGCTTCTATACAGACTGTTAAATACATGTTGAGTCTCTGATAGCTGATACTAAACTGATATTCTAGTGGGAGCCAGCAAAAAGTTTTGCTTTTAGTGTGGAGAAAGCCAAGTGCAGCTGCCTGGGGATCTGTGTACAGCTGTCTGAAGAACTTTTAAAATTTAAAAATCAGAGTCTAAACAATACATTTGTAGATCCTATATCCTTGAGATTCCAAGGCATCATAGTTTGTGTTACTTATTTTCTGCAGTCACGTAGTAAGAATTTTATATTGGTCTTTTAAGTTGGTTATTATTTTTAGTTTACCAGTCTGCATGAGTGAGTTTACATTGTGTGTTGAAATTGTAGGTGATTTGCTTCAATTTGATTTTGGGTTTTGTTTTATTCTTGTTTGTGTGTCTGCTGTTAAGGGATTCCAATGCTTCCAGTCACATGTTATCTTCTAAGTGGCAGCATACAGTATCAGAATGCTGCCTTTTCTGAACACCAACTCTGGCATTGCTTGGTTTAGCAGTGAAATAATCCTTAAAAGATCTTTCATGATTGACTGTCAAGGAATCACCAGTGGTGGGATTATGTCCTGAATTACAACTCTAAATGTGGTCGTCTTATGCCGAGAGGCGATTCCAGCTGCCCCTGGGAAAGCGGTGAGGAAGGTTTAGTCGGTAGGGGGAGGGAGCAACACTGTTTCAAGAGCTGTGTCTAGTGCCCATTTAGCTTTGCTAGGTTAGGATGGCTAGCATCCTGGCTTCAAGCCCTACACACCCTGCGAAGACCCTGCAGGAAGTGCGTAAGTACATAAAAAAAAAAGTGGTCTTGTGAGGTGATAAAGGGTATGACTTAAAAGATGAAGTTTAGATTCAGTTTAACAAACTAATTTCTCCTATTTGTTCCGGACATATCCAGGCGCACCTCATGGAGGGTCAATCTGACTTGTTATCTTGGAAAAAAGTTAAAAAGTCCGATCCTAAATTACATAAATTTTCTTGTTTTATTATAGTAAGTTACAAATAATAACAGTTTTGAATAACAGCAATAACTTCAGTTTCCTTTAGAATTTACGATCATACATGTAGAATTAGATCTTGAAGATTCTTTTTATAAAATGTTGTATGTGATGTATTTTAATTATTATCCTGATACCAACAAATAAGATTTAATATTTTATGACAAATTTTAATTCCAATTGTTAGTTAACTACAATCTTTAAAAATAATTATGCAATTTTTGTGTCAATTAAATGCTCAAACAACTAGAGTAACATTTGATTAGAGGCAGACTAAGTGGCCAGCACTTCAGTCACTAGTGTGGCTTTTTGTATAACTTCCTTAGATAGGAAAAAATTCTGACAGGCACACATGGTCCTAATAAATAGTCTGTTAAACACTAAAAAAAAACAGTTGCTGTCATTCAACTGACCCAGTTGCTGTTCAACTAACCCAATTCCCATGATACTCAAGAATTCAGAGAAAACTTAATAAAAATACCTTCACTATCTTCTCATGGCATCCCCTACATTGAGCTCTGCTACTGACGGCATACTCAATCCTGTAATCCAATTGGGTCTTTTTATTACTTTCAGTTTTTCCTGCAGCTCTTTTCTTAGAGCCTTTTTTTACGTCACCATTAGTAGATGATGATGATGCAGATGAAGCACGTTCATCTGAAATAGAAAATTGATAAGATTTGCATGTAATCTTAAGATGAAATATATCCTTTGAATAAGACATATATATACAACAAAAAATTATTATAGGGATAAATTAAATTTTTAGAAGAAACGAAGTTTTCTTATTGCTTGAAAAAAATGTACCTACATAAAAGTAAAACCTGTTCTACAAATACTCATAACGAAGAAATTAATTTAAACCTATGCAAAATGTTTGCATCATCAAATGATAACTTCACCTTGACATAATAAACAGTAACTTTTTAATCTGAAATAATATCAGTTAAAATTTACATTTTATCAATTAATGAAAAATTATGAGCTCATATTTCAAAAATATAATATAAAGAATTTGTAGTCTTAAAAAAAAGAAAGAAATATGCAGTATAGTAATTAGTGAAGAAATAGGAAATAAACGATAATCATCCAGATAAAGCAGCAGAAATTAAAACCAAATGATTAGAATAGTTTAGACATACACTGTGATGATCGAAAGATGAAAACAATATTGAAAGTGAGATTATAAGGAACAAAGTCACTGATTGGGAAGATGATTAAGATTAAGAAGATTGAATAAAATTTAGAAGTATTTTAAGAAAATGGAGGAAACAAAATAATTGCGCAAAATTAAAGAAAGGGCTAAGACTTCCTAAGGCTTGAGTGGTTATAGAAGTACAAAATGGAAAATTTTACAATTATACAACATTCAAAATATCAGAGATAATATAATTATAGACTATAATAAAGATTATTATTACTAAAAAAGATTATTAGGTATGAAGAAACACTGTCTAAAACATAATGGATCATACAGAATAAGAATTAATAAAAAAAGCGTATATATAAATATACAGACAGATTTTTCAACATGATGATTACAATGATTTTTCAGAAGCCTTGGATTATTTATAGAATTCTAATTTTCATCTGTAATAATTGGTTTTCAGTATACCCCAAATTTTCTGTTATTTTGTCCCTATGAATAAATCACAATACACAAGAGTCTATATGTTTATATTTGCTTAAACCGGAGGAAACGCTGGACCAGTTGGAATGATTTTTTTTTATAAACATAATTTTTTGATTTGGATAATATTATAAAATAAAAGGCAGTGGTACTTATAATAAAAAGTACCATGAAAATTCAAGTATATTGGTAAATTGTTTAAACACGTTTTTAATTGTATGTCTTGCTTTTCTATGTAATTGAAAAAAAAAAACATTTTATCTTGTTACATCGTTTGCTGAAAATTTGGATATCTTAATGTGACTCAAATATTATGTCATTAGTATATCCCTCACTTCAAATATTATTATGTCATCAGGTACGTCAGTAATAACATTTCATTCTTTGACAGCCATAAAAGAAATTTTTAAGTACAGAAGTAGTTTGCATTATTTTTGTCATACTCTTGTATATATGTGTCTTTTTTTATAACTCCCTTAGATAGGAAAAAATTTCTCTGACAGGCACACAGAGTCCTAATAAATAGTCCATTAAACACTATTTAGAAAAAAAAAGCTGTCATACTAACTGACTCAATTCCCATGATACTCAAAAGAATAATTTAAAAAATTCACAGTAAATATAATCTTCAAATGCTACACAATTATTAGTAAATTTCTAAAATTAAAAATTTTCTATTATGAAAAAAATATACCATTATTTAATAGCATAATTCACACTTCTAAATTTTTAAACAATATTTGTAAAAAATATTCAATCAAATAAATATCATTTTCTCACAGACTATCATATAGTTTCATTATAAAACTGTTTTCTTTCTCACATAAATCACATACCCACTTTTAGATTAAAAAAAAAAGTTGATTAAAAAGTAAGTAAATTATAAGAGTAACTGTGGTAATTGAAAAATTACTACCAAAATCCAAAAGATCTGATTACTTGTACAATTCACTGTGAGATATAAATTAAACCTAACAAGAATTGTACTATGGTTAACAATTAAATATTATTGTTCTCTAGAACAGGATTCCCACTGAATTTTAAGATTAGTTTTTCTACACTTTTACCCCTTTTACTGACCACTTTAGTAAAAATTTTGTGATTCTCATAATGTTATGCTACTCCTATTATATATACACAAAATATATAGATATTTTATTTTTTTACAACCTCCGCCATCCCGATAGTTGTCCAAATCAAAACTGATCAACAACTGTTGATCAAAGTTTTAGTCTGCTAAGTTGAAGTACCTCTTAACTAGGAAATAAACAATTTTTCAGTGAGGGCTGAGAATTCTTTTATCTTAATTATTTTATTATGTTGCTTTCCTTTACCATGCGAGGTCACTGCCTTTTGGCCAATATTGCCCAGACTAAAATGTTATTTATACATCAAAATAAGTACAATACAAAAAATAAAAGCAACATCAATAAAAATATCTCTACCTCTTCTCAACCAACTGAATTCTGGTGTAAGTTTATATTCAACCACTGATCACTAAACAGTCTTTTTAGATGGCAATTAAAAGCATTAATAACCGAAACTACAAAAAAAAAAAAAATTCATGGTAGTTTGAGAAATTCCAAGAAAACAGTTAAAAACCTTTAAATTTTTCAATGGTAAACTTTTGTTAAAATTTCACCAGTGCAAAAATTAAATGCAATTATTCTTATATATTATTACATATATATATATATTTCTTATATTCATGTATTAATACATAAAATTAACTGGAATATTCCTTGTTTAATATAAAAGAACAATTAGGGAATGTAAGTAAGAAAAGAACATGTTAACGACTCCTTGATGCATGCATATAATTGCAATGTGCTGGGCAACGGGGTCGCCACTTCACGATGCTAGGAATTTATATTAAACATATTTTGGCATTACTTAATAATGTATTGCCATTAATAATGAAATTGGCATTTCATTTTATTTATAATATAATGTTAATTCAGTAACAAAAATACAACTCTCTGAATTTTTTTTAATGTTTCCAGATTTTTTTGTAAAAATTCCTTACTTCTTAAGTTTATATTCTCCGATATAGAAAAGTCAGACTTTCACTGACTTTTCCTGCCTGTGGGAACCATGTAGAACAATTATGGTACAAGAATTGTAGCTATATGTGGTAATAGTATGATTTAAAAAGCATACTAGCATTGAAAATACTATTTTTAATACAAAATTCCTAACAATAATTTTTGTCCCTAAAATTTAAGTATGAAAGTGTACATCATTTGAAGGCCCTAGTATGAAGTTATAATCATTCTGATTGGGTCAAAAGTGTCCCAAAAAAACATAATCTGGTTGATTGACCAATATAAAAAAAAAAACTGATACTTATCCATTTGTTTTCTACATGTTTACAGAACCTTTAAACTATTTTATTTTTTTTTATTTTTTATTTAAGCAGTTTAGCTGTGGCAGCCATTTTTGTTATGGTGCACACACCTATTTTTGTGATTACAATACCAGAGCAATACCTTAGGGATATACTTGCCCCTAAACTTATCTGAATTTTTGAAAACTAATTTTTAAAAAGAATTCAAATTTTGGCTTCAAATAACTCTGATGGGTCTGGTGATAAAAATCTCAAATTTGCATAATTTACAGTGTTTTTAGAGATTTTAATGGCAAATAAATAAGTTTATTGTGTTAATTATACTTATAGTAAAGTTATAACCTCTGAATAATCATCATCAATTCCTGGATATATATATATATATTCTTATTTTTTTAGGTACTAATCAAGTTAATTTTTTTTTAAAGTTGGCACATACAAAAAAAACCATAGCAGACCCTGAAGATTTTAATCATTTAATCATGGTTAAAGTTTTATTTTATAAGTTTTGATAAAATTGGTTCTGATGTTGATGCATAATCCCTGCAGACAGAAACACAAACTGAAGTAACAGTCAGCCTTAAGATGTACTAATTTAAATTTTCAGTAAGTACAATGAGGCAAGATTGTTTTGCTTCAGTTACATAAGAAATCCCAGAACACAATGAAAAAAACTCTTTTTAAACAATTTACCTACATAATCTAAATTTCTGTTGAATATTCAATTATGCATATCACTGCTTTCTACTTATAATATTATCCAAATCACAGAATTCACTTAACAATCAAATTTAAGAAAAAATATATTAATAAAAAAATTATTTCAACTGGTCTAGCAGTTCCTGTTTTAAACAAATATAAACATATTGATTATGTGATTTACATATAACAGTTCCATCTCATAATCATAAAGGGAAATCAAAAGGGGACAATTAGGAGGGGAAAGTGAAATAATTTAATTACTATATAGCCAACATTACTCAAACAGAAGTAATATTTTAACCTGATATCAGGAATTTTTCAAATCAGTTAAGCAGTTTCTCAGATTACACCAAAAATCTATGCTCCTCATAACAAACAGCCATATACACATTATTTATTATATAACTGATAAAATAAAATAATAAAATGGATGCTGAGCTCACCAATTTTTTTCTTGATTTTTTCTTGATCCTCAAATTTTAGTTCTTGAAAATGAGCAATATCACTAACACTTTTTGGATTCTGTTTACCAAAGAAGCACATGAAATGGTACCATAATGGCATCTTACCATCAAATGTTGGCGACTGAAATAAAAAGTAAATATAAAATCAAATATTATTCATATAAATCTTCAACTTGAGTTTTGTCATTTATATAACACCATATTACCAATATGATATAAATTATGAATTTGTTAAAACATAATCAAAAATCACTTTACACAACAAAGACAAAAATATGTTGAGGAACTAATGTTTTGGTCAGGGTGTTGGCAGGCATGAAGAAAATCCCTACACTGTATGCTGAAACATTAAATGAAAACCCATTTGGCACTTGTTTACAAGAAATGTATTTGTTCTATATCAGGGTTAAAATAAATCTAGAAATAAGATACATTGACCACCTATAACCATAAAAATATCTGCCACCATAAATCTGGTGCCTCATATACAAACAAAGATGTCCAAAATGTCAAACATCAGACCATGTGAAATTAAAAATCCTAAACTAATGACTAATTTTCATCTTAGCAGCTACATTATTTTTGTTGTAAAGAAAAAACATAACATAAATAAGTGCTTATTAATAATAGACCAAAAACTTTAAGGCTATGTAGGTTCGAAATGCAATTAGTAATTATAAGGTAAAACAAAAACCTGCAAGTTGTCTTTAATTTTTAAAGATAGTCCGATTGTCAAGAGTATCTTTAAAAATTAAAAATTTGCAGACAGGAAAGAGAGAAAAAAAATGTCTAAACAATATGTTGAACTTTGCTACTATAAAATACTGTTTTAAAAATTTAAAGGGCTTTTAAAAAATTATTATAATACTTTACATTAAGGTAAAAATACAAAAATTTCATGTCTTAGCTAGCTTTAACCTTATCACACAGATTCTTCAGATCACTGAAAACACTGAATGTTATAGTGCTGGTGTTTTAATTCATTTTGAAAAATCTTCTTTTTTTTTATACACTAAAAGGGTATTTAAAATGTTATTTTTATGTATCTGTGTATTAAATTGCTGAACTATGTCTAGCCTTTGCGTCCTTATATATAAAACATCTGAATGTTGTTCAAGATTTTATTGTGCTTTTTATAATATTATATTATTTTTAATAATTGGGGCATTTTGGTTAATGGTATTTGAAGGTAATGGCTACATTACTTTTAATCACAATATATCTCTAAGAAAATCAGTCATAATCTCTCTAAGGTAGGCTTCATCGGCAGGAAATATCCCCAAGTTTGTTCTGTATACTCTCAAGGTCAATGGAATACTCTTGCACAGGTAAGCCGACTGAAAATGCAACAGTAATTGTCGAAATGGCAATCTGACAACAGACGGTTCAACATATGTTTTGATTTGGAGAGTTTCAATCAGTTACAGATGTTTAAAAGTGTGAATGAACTGAATGGAATATCAAGCATCCTCTGTCCAAATCTATTTGTCAGCGGCGTAAAACTTTAAGAGAGACTGGAAACATGGTTTCACATACTGGAATCATCCAAATGTTTCAGTTAATGACGAGAATGTGGATCATGTACAATATATTCACTGCCAGTATTGAAAAGTCAATTACGCAGACTATTTACAAGCTGTAAATTCCTTGTTTCACTGTTCACAACATTGTTCATAAAAATGGTTCCACTTGCTTACAACTCCTTCATTACATTAAACCAAATGATTACCGCCAATAATATCAGTTTGCAGCAAAGGTAATGCAGTGTTAGAAACAATCCTAATTATTTTGATATATTGTTATTTAATGACGAGGCAACTTTTCATACATGCAGGAAAGTTAGCAGACACAATTCTTGAATTTGGGATACTGAAAACCCCCACACAGTAATCAAAAATGAAAATGACACATCAAAAGTCAATGTTTGGTTAGGATTCACTAAGGTGGTGTCATTGGCCCATTTTTTTTTTTCAAGATACCTACTCTGAGAGGACACACGTACCTCGGGATTCTTAAGAACTTCGCTGTTCCTCAGATTCCTGCAGGCTTCAATTTTCAACTAAATGGTGCTCCACCACTTTCACTGAGATGTTACCACGTCCTTGAATAATACTTTCCCCAAATATTGGATTGGACAAGGAGGTCCAACTGCACGGCCACCTCAATCTCCATACATCATTTCTTTGGACATTTTTTGCCTGGAAATTTATTAAAAGTTGTGTAGCAGAAAAAAAGTTTGAAATCTGGAAAATTTAAAACCAAGAATTGTTGAAGCTGTTGGTTTAATAATGTCCTAGGTGCTCCTAAACACTTGGCAAAAGTTAAATTGTCATTTAGACATCTGCCAAGCTACAAAAAATGCAAACATTGAACTAGACTAACCAATATTAAGTCAGTTATATAAAAAAAGTTTTAATGTATACTATGGTGATTTGCTTTGTTATTTTATGTGCAATGTAAATTATGTTTTAGGTTTCTAAAGGAATATAATTTTGTTTAATGGGAGTAAAATGTTTGAAAGATTTACCATATTGGGAAAAATCTGTAACATTTTTATAAGAACAAAAGGAACACAAACAAAAACGAGAAATTAAATCATTTTCTTTAGAAAATTATCTACATTAATGGAAAGAAGATTTTTAATAATTTTCTTTACATCATTCATCTACTATTTAAAAGAGAAAAATTTATATTGTCACATATTCAGGTTTGACAAAGATATATTGAGAGATAGCACATGTAAAAATTTCTTACTCATTGAGATTATTACTCATAAATAAATTTACAAGGTAAAACTAGAAATTCAAATTAAATACAAAAATAAAAAAAATTTAAAACCAATTGAATTAAAAATACCAAAACACAATTCTGATATAATAAAAACTTTGTAATAAATAGAAATTAATATTGAATTAACAATAAGATAACAATTAAAAAATCTACAAGTCATACAATTCACTTTATGAATGGACTGTCATCCCTGTACACAAATAACTCACTAAAAAACTTCTTGTTTTCAAACATAGTCTAAAATGGAATACTCATGATGCACTCTATACTCGTTTGTTACCAAACACTTACTCCAAATACTCCTGCACATCATGATTATTTTTATGGACTAAACTTCAACTTGTAACTGTCCTCTGCTGGTCAATAGTATTTATACCTCTGGACCTACAGTACCAGTACCCAACTCCTCCTTTTGATTGTTCAAGGATAATATTTCCATTATTCACATCTTTGCTTTTCATTAGTCCTTTTCAAGAAAGAATCTCTTTGGGATATTCCATTTTAATTCAACAAATTTTGAAAAAATTTATTCTATCATTATTATTTGATTTTTATATTTGGTATACAACTATCTACTTTGTAGTAGCCAAAAGATATTTTTTTTTTATATTAAAAAAAAATCCTTTCTTGAGCAATAAGACTATTTTCTAACTTGCCAATAGGTAAAAACAGTCATTTTCATCATTTTTTTCCATGAGCTGTAGTATTCTTATTTTACATCATATAGAGGTCACAAAGGGTTTTTTAGAAAGAGTAAAGGTAGAACTTCATCGTAGTGTACTGAAAATTCAATTTGTTACATATGAAAATCTTGTAAGGCATAATGAAGGGCTTAAGGTAATAGGCCTGTTTTTTACCTTTTAAACTCTTGTTTAATAAAAACATAGGGCATCCTTAATGATAATACATAAATAACACCACCCTGCATTTATTTTTTTTTCAAATAATGTTTTTATAAAATGAGGTGTTTTTAATAGTATTTGTAATGCTGATTTCAAATATGTAGCTAGATTTTTTTCTACC
>JAAAKQ030273300.1:9478-23343 GCA_010016005.3 Zanna intricata | reverse complement strand
ATTTATTAAGAATTATTAACCTCTGATTGTAAAAAAAAAAATTACAATAAATAATAGTTCAATAAAAATGAAAATATGAAAAAATTCTACAAGTTATTAATGAAATAAAATTTTATGTACTTTTTATTCTAAAGCAATGTGTACATGTAATTTAATCGGCGTATAAGGAAGTTCGATGCTTCAATATTTTTTAAAACCACAGTTAGGTTTTAGATTTATATTCCTCAACATAAAATTCAATAACCTAACTTAATTTAAACATCACTATCAGTTAGTAATCATAAAAATCATAGTAACTACAAGAAAATTTATTATCAAAAATCAATGAATCAGAAAATGAATAGACTTTATTTACTGCAAAAAAAAAAATGAAGATAAAAAACAAGCAAAATGATCATTAGAACTTTTTTATCATTGTTGTAAATCTTTGATGGTGAACCTATTTGTCTAAACATTGTATAAAAGGGACTTCCTGTGAAGACAGTGGTTTCAGGCATAAAACTCCCAATTTGGTGAGACTAACGGCCTAGGGGACTGAATAGTCACCGTTTAAAACAGCCAGTTACAAGTGATATAGAGCAATGCGTTAGAGCTTTGGCAAGTCGGGACGAAGGGTAGTACGTAAGATAGATTAGAGGGTGGGATTTTAGGGAATAAAAATGTCGTGCCATTTGGAACCGGGAATAAACTATCCCTTAGGCGCTACTTTCAAGCTAGTTACGTCCTTTCAAACTAAAAAAAAGCTTCGGTTGTTTTATGATTATATGAAAACTAAGATATTATATCTTTATAATTTACTGTATGGAATGAAGTTTTAAATATATAAGTACATAAGTTTTAAATATATTAAATGATAGCAACAATAATAGAGAATTAAATTTAAACAATGAGGAGTTTTTACATCATAAAATTCAATAAAAATATGATATAATCCTAAAAAACTTAATAACTGTCGAATAATAATTAATTTTTTTCACAAGGAGAAAAATTTCAACATTTCAAAATGTGAAATTATTAAAAAAAAGGTTAAAAAAACAATAAAACAGATCAATTTAATTGTGTATAAAGTATCTACAGGATAACTGTTATATTAAAACAGACTTAATGATTTTTTCCAATTATGTTATGTAGTTGAATTGATGTCTGACGTTTAACCACCGGCTGTTTTATCTCATGATTAACTTCAAGAATATAATTTTTATAGATTTTATGAAATTTTAATCTAAACCCCTATCAATATGTTTACCACAGATACATATCCTCAATTTCAAAAATACTGAAAAATAAGGTAACCAGTATATCTTTTCTTTTTGTTTTAAGCCTTCGGAACCACCACAAGGTATTACTTCAGAGGATGAATGACGAAGATGTATGAATGTAAATACTGTAATGGAATGTAAGAATATATATGGTTACAAGGGATGCCGCATACGATTAATAAAAATTGGACTGATATCTTTATGTAACTTTTTAAATCCACAGAATAATATAGATTATTTTACAACTGATAAGTTTTTAAATGTAAAAAGTGGCGATAGTGAAGATCGAGAAATTTAATCGTGAAAATAAAAAAATTCCCTTTAATTCAAAACCAAGAAATTTTGAAGAAAGACCAAGACATACTTTACCTTTTGTAAACTTTGCGTTTTTTATTTATTAAGGCTAATTATTTTATTCATTTTTGCAGCTCAAAACTTATAAGTGAACTAATATAAAAATAAAAGCAAAGACCAATTATTATTATTATACTAATAATTTCATAAAAAAAACTTGCGATTGAGCACAAATGTGGACTCCGGAAATATCTTATAATGAATTTATCTCCACCTGCTTGTCTTAAACTACTACCATCTCCTGTATTATTATTATCTTTCGCATGTACAAACATTTCAAAGGAATAAAATACGGAGTACAATACCGTATGTTAAGATTTAAATTTTATCTACTTAGTATGGGTGTAACAATGATTGTACTGTATTTTATTTAATTAATAACCTTATAGTGAAACTAGCAACTCGGATTTTAACTACGGATATATGCGGTACATTTTCCAACGGATCTAACGCCAATAATTACAAAAAAATAAAGATGATTTCATACTGTTTATTCAGTACTATTCAGAACTATTATCAGAATATTGAATTAGCAATTTATGCTAATGAACTGTGGTTGCAATAAATAAGCTAGTCTTAGATACGATTCTCGACTAGGATCTAGAATCGACTTATTTCCTTTAATGTACATAATGGTAGTAAATGCACATCCGAGACTGGAATATGAAGTAAAGGTAAAAGCAGTTATGAATAAAATTAAAGGATATAAATAATAAAACTATCTATTTTTAATATTATGAAAGTTCATCTTTATTAATAAATATAAAATATTTTGTTATTACTGAAAGCATATTATTGGAAATACATATAAATTTATTAGAAAATTTAATATTCCTGTAGGAAAGTTAATAAATTTTAGTACGTATATATATTTAAAATATAATTATTTGTATAATAAACAGAGTGAGTAATACTTCGATTACATATACAAATCATATTTATATCTCTACGAAAAGACTGTTCATACATTTGTTTCAGTAAACATATATTTTCAAAAGACTTATAAATGTTTATTGGATTACAATTTACTGAATTAGAATTCATGCATTAAAGCTGGAAAATATTATATAACATGTTCTACATTATGACTATTTTATTTTCGAATATGAAATTATTTCACATATTAATAAAAAATTTTTAATTTATTACTTCGTTAAAAATATGATAATAAATATTTTAACAGAAATTTATTAAAAATATAATAATTTAATAATTATGTTTATGAAATTTTAATAATTCTATTGAAACACAATTTAAATTTTAGCTATTCAGTACAGGTGTAACAATGAATGTGCTGTATTTCATTTCACTGAATTAAACAATATACTGAAGTGGCAAATCAGATTTTATGTATGGATATATGCGAGACTGTTTCCCAATGATCCAAACGCCAATAATTGCAAATAAATAAAGAAAAAAAAAATTGATGTGGACGACTACATATGAATACTTTTATGAAATCCAAAAATGATATAATTTTAAATTAATTTAAATAATCAAATGTTTCCCCAAATCTGCTACATACACAGATATGTAATAATGTATATTAAATTGCATATACACATTTTTCAAAGTCCATAAAATTTTATTTTATTAATAACCTCCGATTTTTGTCATATATTTTTTTTATTGTTATTATTGAATTATAGTTTATTGTAAAGATTTATTTTAAAACCACGGGTAAATAATTATTAATAAATCAATATATTAATTTAAAAAAAGTTAAAAAATAAAAAAGGAGATGAACTCTGATTCGAACCAATGTTCCTTCCCCATTGAAGACTATATTCCATATTACGAATATTTCATTAATTAAAATTTTATTTGGTTATAACACCCAAACCAATGAAAATAGGTACTACTTAAGATATTCGTTAAAAAGCTCTTAATTAAGGTTTATAATTGAAGTTAAGAAAAAGTCTACAATCAAAATTTTTTGGAATTTGGGTTTTTTGGACACTTTTGGTTCAGTCGATTCAACAAAAGGGGAGATACACAACTAGATGTAACAACAGTCCTAAATCCAAAATTTCAACATTCTACAACTAATAGTTGTTTAGTTATGAGATACGTAATTAAGGACAGACGTCACGCTGGAACCACTAAAAATGGACTCAGGGATGTTGAAAATGAATATTTTCGTTGAAATCTGAAAACCGAAATCTTTCGCTATCACAATACTTCTTTCACTTCGTACAACGAAATAAAAAATCGAAAAAATGTATAAGATTTACGACCAAAAAAAAGTACCCTTAAAAAGTTTAGGAGGATGTACAACTGAGAAGTTGTAGTACTAAAAGAACAAAAAAAAAATTGTGGATGAGATATCATAAAGCAGAATTTTTTTTGTAAATTCGATTTTAAACAAAGATAACGTAAAGTAAAATTATAAAAGAACAATTGCTAACATTTACAGGAACCAAACGGTAACAGTAATAATCGAACAATAGATAGGAGCCGTAATATAAAGAAGTCTAACAAAGATGTTCCCTATACCCGTTACTTTTTATTTAATCTGTAACAGATCTAGAGTTATGTTAAAGAACAATTTAGAACCGGAGTAAAGGTGCAAGGTGAAAAAATAAATGCGCTACGAATTGCTGATGATGTAGTAATTCTAGCTGAGAGTAAAAAAGATTTAAAAGAAACATTGAATGACACGGAGGAAGTCCTACGGCAAGAACTACCGTATGCAAATCAATAAAAACAAAACTAAAGAAATGAAATGTAGTAGAATTAATGAAGATGGACCGCTGAATATAAAATTACGACGAGAAATGATTACCGAGGTAGAAGAATTCTGTTATTTCGTAAGTAGAATTAATAAAGACGGACGAAGCAGGAGCGATATAAAATGCCGAATAGCACAAGCGAATCAAGCTTTCAGTCAGAAATATAATTTGCTTGCATCAAAAATTAATTTAAACGTCAGGAAAACATTTTTGAAAGTATATGTTTGGAGAGTTCTATTCTTTGTATAGAAGTGAAACCTGGACGATCGAAGTGCCTGAGAAGAAAATATTAAAAGCTTTTCAAATGTTGTGCTATGGGAGAATGTTAAAAATCAGATGGGTGGATAAAATGACAGAGGTATTTAGGCAAATTGGTGAAGAAAGAGCATCTGAAAAAATATAGTTAGAAGAAGAGACAGACATATAAGGCCACATATTAAGGCATCCTGGAGTAGTCATTTTGTTATTTTGGATGAACAAATAGATGGAAAAAATTGTACAGGCAGGCAATATGTAGAATATGGCGCTAGATGACTGAAATCAAAAAAAAAGTTAAAGTAAATAATAGGAATTCCAATTAAAAACTCCAATTAAATATTAGTCTGATTTGTCTTCAAACATTATAGTAACCGGTTTTTAATACATCATTTTCCTAATAAGACTTGCGTTCAATTTTGTTTTTATTAACTAAAAGATTTTGTGTACTAGATGTAACACAAAAGTCACTTCATAAGAATGGTTGAGCAATATCAGAACAAGCATATTATCCCAGGCTTGAAGAGGATTGTGATGAATTAACAGGTTAATTTATCACAATTACGCGTTACTTTCTTCGATTATCCGAATATATTGTTACTGAATATCAACACATTAAGGTCAGTGAATGGATCATTAAAAGTAACATTTTATGTATAATAAACACAATTACTCGGAGAAAGCCATTCAGACATAAACCACTTTTATCTCTGATTTTTTACATATCTTACAGCTCAAAAAAAATTTAAATTGTATCAAATAAAATTAATGTACCCCTTACTGTCGAGAAATAATGTATTAGAGTGTACATCCCTTTACTCAGGGAATGAAATTTAAAGATAATAATTGTAACATGTACATAAGTTGCGTATAAGTGACGTCCATGGAACTATCTTAATGCATAGAGTATTAAATTCATTTTTAAGAAAACGGAACTAATAAACTGAAATATAAAAATACTCACACATTTTAAGTCACTTGAATTATGTATATCATGCTTATTATGTATATGCTTACCTGCAAAAAAACAAAATCACAAAAATTATTAACGTAAAAAAAATAATAGATACCTAAAATATTAAATCCAAATAAAAGTTTTCTTACAGCAACATAACTTATAAAGTAAACATAGTTCTCTAAATATTAAATGTTGTAAGTAATATTAACTAAAAGAAATTAGAGTCCAACTAAATATCTGGGTTACAGAATGTTTAAAGTTGTTGTCCAAGGAATCATTATTTATTGTAATATCTGATAACGGTTCCAAAACCTGTGAAACAAACTAAATTATATGATCTGTAATATTATGAAGTAATTCACCTCATAATTTATTATTCACAACACTTCATAACAAATTCTCAACCATTACAGAATATTGGATTCAACATAATTTTTCAAAACTTTGAACTTCAAGATCAAATCACATCATGATCTGATTAAAACCAAAAAAATCGGGTGGGGCTGTGCCGGGGTGCACGGCAGTTGGTTAAACGCGAAACGCTACAGACTTTGGATGAAATTCCTGTAAACTACAGACCGGCCAACTTATTTGTAGTTACATGGGAGACTCACCATGGTATTTTTTTTTAACAAAACTGAAAGTCTCCAAAGGAGAATTTTAGTTCCTTCATTTGGCCTTCATTTGATCTTCTACCGACAAACTGGTTGGTTGGTTGTATATCAGCGAGTCACTTTCAGTGACCCTGTAATAAAAACGAGACATTGCGTACTAAATTTAATTTTAACATAGAACAGACACTAAATGGTACATGATATAAATTCCGACTAGCATTCGACGACAATTTTTTTCAACACTGGTCTGTTATATAAGAAGTAAGAAATATTAGGCAAAATAAGCAGCAGTAGAGATACTCGCGCCGTCGGCGTTCATTGAGCGCGCTGTGCCAGCTTTGCGACGCTCCCAAAACAGTCTCGCTCGTTTGGTACCGAACATTGGGGTACCTGTGGGTGGCTCAAAACCTCCCCTTTCCAACGACATGCGTAATTTATATTTACGGCTGGATTTTGCGCGGGCTAAGGCTGACATATTGAATGTTTGAACTTTTTTACATGATTACTTTAATTTTTTTACACATAAATATTGTCCAAAATATACTTATTGTTAATTAAATCGATGTATCTCGACAAACTCTAAATCGCCGCTCTATAACATCTTAGTCGTGAGCTACATTGCATGGAAATGAGCGAGAGCGCCAGTTTTGGCTGAGCTGCGCAGCCCTTCTCCTCGCCAACCCGTTCGCCAATAATAACTGAAAGTCGTAACGGCGAGCTGGCCATGATAGTTATAAAATAATGCCGAATTTACTTCTCTGAGACTAATAGTTAGGGAGTTATTAAATCAGGACGATAGAGACCTTTTCGTTACACTACAAATTTCTGTTCTGATACTTTCGTATTTTTCGGTGTGATTTTAAACATTTATAACGTCAAAAATACGTCAGACAGGTATTTAATTTAATGAAATTACTCGTATTATATAGAGCTTACATTAAAAAACAATGAGATAACATTTCGTTTTAAGATGAACGTAAGTGAAAAAAACTGAATTTCCCCTTGTGATAAATAATGAAAATTACGCGAACGAACTGGTGTAAAAAAAATTCATTATTCTAAATTTTTTTAACAAATAAAAAGTGACCAATATTCCAAAACATTCAACTCGGATAAATTCAGATTAAGGTAAAAGGGTTAAAAAACTTCCAAAAAACAATAATTTTTTGGCTATTTGAGTAAATAACATTTTTTCTTATTTACCATCTTTGACAAAGATTAAAAAGAACTATTTGTAATGCCTCTTATAGAAAAAAGAAATACAACAAAATTTTAAACTGATAAATCAAAACAGTAAAATTTTTAATGGTACTGTTCCAATCTCACCACATTAAAAAAAAAAAAAAAAATTAGAAACGAATAAGGAATAAGGGATCCAAATGATATTCGAAATATACGGCTACGACATTATCTTTTCGTTAATCGTTAGATTTTAAATAAAAATAAAATGTAATTAATCCTGGTAAATATAGCAAGAATTATATTAAAGAGGAAAATTTTATGATCGTGCAAAAAATGGGGCATCGGGTTTTTTGCAAATTTTTACATTTCAGTGTCTCAACTAGTTCATCTGGACCAAAAAAAAATACGTATGCGTGTAAAGAGTTCTGATTGCTTCAATGTTTAATATAACACCAACAAATATGTAAAATAGTAGAACGGTTGTAGATAGACGTTTTACGTTTGCACGGAGGACCAACATGTATATATCATGTATAGTAGCTGATGTGATAGTCGTTTAAATGAATAAATACTATTTCTTGGTTAATCGATTATTTATTGTCATAAATTGTAGTATATGCGTTAATGACGCTGAAGGTATAATAGTATAACATAGTGTAATCTTGAATAGTATAATTTTCTTGTATTGTAATTAAACTTATGAATAATGAACTTGTATGATGACTTAAAACGACTTATCAATGTTTTACTTATGAGTGATATATTGCAAGTAACTTGTTTGAAATCTTACGAGCTACTGGCTTGAGATATTGCTTGCTACTGACCGAGCGTCTGGAATTGTACAGCCTTCTGCCGGTCTCTTTAGTGTAACTGAATAAGACTCTAATCGAATATAAAAAGGAACCGACCATGTCGGTGTCTACCTGCAATGTTCTCAACGTATAGAACGTAACATAAAAACGTAATATCTCATATAATATTTGATACATATAAGAACGTAACAGCGTGTGCGTACGTAATGAATTTCGCACAGGGTTTGGCCTTATATCTCAGGATTGAGATATAAAATGCAAGAGATTATACCAGCAGGTACCTTAGCTTATCAACTGTGGGAAGAAGAGATATGGGTAGACCGAGGAAACGATGAGTATCAAAACATGTCTAGACAATCTAATTCCTGTAATGAAGAGGAAGAAGAAGATAAATATAAAGATATATGTGGCGTTGATCAAATTAATTTCTTTTTTTTCATAATTCGTTAAGAAGGTGGTGGAAAAATAACTATCGCGAAAAAAATTATTTCTGTTTTCTTCCGAGATATTTTAGAGAAAACTTATTAAAACTATATATTAACTATTATTAAACCTATATATATAATAAAAAAAAAAATTCCCAAAAATCAACTCCCATCTCATAAAAATGAAATATACATTTTTTTTGTTCTCTTGCTCATTTCCATTCGGCTTTAATATTTTTCAACATTTTTTTGAAAATTTATACAACATATACAGAGCTATCAAGATTTTAAAAATTTACAGATCCCGAGATTAAATCCAGAGAAGTTTTTTGAACATTTTCTTTTTCTTAACCTTTACTGAAAGGTGAGTTAAGATATAAAAAAATTTTTTAAGCAAGTTCATCAAGATAACTTTGCTTTTTTTTATTATCTGCCATAAAGAAATTCATGATACTAGATAAAAAGTACTGATATAAAAAAAACACATCTAAGCAAAAATCATACATTCAGAATTTTTTGTAAACAAGATTAGAATTTACGTTCTTTTAATCGGAATTATACAACAACGAAAAGTAAGAAAATCTGACGAAATATTTTAATTCCCTAAATACGTAATTCGGAAAATAAAAACCAAAGAATTCTTATTTTTCTAATACCATATATACTACACGGCCAATAAATAAACCCAACCAAATTTTTTTATATTTTTATTTTTTTTTTTTTTTTTTTACGGAGTAATGTCTATCTGAAGTAATAAATTGGCTGGATCAAAGATTCTTCAAATTGTATATGTTAATGTATGTCAATGTAGGGAATCCATACTTTAAAAGTTCGGATTCGGGAATTTAACGGGTTGAGGAGGTAGAGAGCATTAAGGGGATCATACCACGTACGTATGAGAGTTTAATAAAAATTTTACAAGGAAATTTATTTTTATTTTACGAGTAAAATAAAAATAATTTGTTTTTTTTTATTTTTAATTCTTATAAAATTGTTTTATTAAACACTTTCCAAATGTAAAAACAAAGCTTTCAATCGATTTTTCTATAACTTCCCCAAATTTGTTGTTTATCGTTCAATGAACACCGCATATACTCATTCGTCAAATATACGGCATTTGTACAGTAAAAGGTATTATTACCATTTAATTTTGAATTATGGGGGAAAAATATAAGCAGTATGAATTGAATGGATTAAATCAGTAGATAAAAGTAATTTTAGGTTTAGTAATTCATTTGCTGAGAAAGCCAAACGAAACAGTTATCGATTTTTGAACGTGATTACCACTATTATAATAAGAAATATAACTTATACATAAGATCATTCAGTTACAAAGAGATTATGAAGAACTGTATTTGCATTTTAAATGATAGTAATCTTTTTTAATAATTCAAACGATAAATGTGAAAATTAGAGATATTTACTCAGTAATATATTCAAGCATATTTTCCTCCTCTGATGATTCACGAAGCACTATAACTTTACGAATTAAAACTTTTTAAACAGTGGATACGGAACACTATAATTTATGCAAATGATATGTGCATAAGCGACAACGAGCGGTACTACTTCTTTAGCAAATCGTCAAGTCGAGATAAATCGGAATAACGAGCACCGGACCGAAACAAAGATTCATATTGAATCGGAAAACTTATCTTCTCTTATTAATCCTTAGTCATTTTTCAAGTGAAAAGTGTTCCTAACTTTCCCGAGTCGAATCACCGTGTGTTTCACTCACGCCTGCGACGTGCAAATTAACTTGGACTTTGTCTTGCAGAGATAGAGTTATAGGTATAGCTACCTCCTGGTGATTTGTAATCTCTGAAAGAGTCCCTGTATTCCCCGCACGTTCCCACCCCTAATTGGGACTTCTCCGAAGCTAATCCTCCCTACTCTACAGAGCAATAACTGACTTCATAGTTTATGTCTAGCAGCACAACTCCAGCCTTATATTTTCCACCAGCTAACTTACACTGAAATTATCTTCTTCATTCTGAACTCATTCGCTCATACCGGCTTAATAACTGCACAGCACAGCTTGATACGTTTAACAACTTTTAAAACCCAACTAAATACGTCAGTCGTTCATTTATTTTATATATATATATTTATAAAACAAACTTTAATTCCTGTTCAACGAGAATGATTCATAAAAAAAAACTTTTCTATTACAGAAATAAATTACGGCCGAAAAAAAAATCACCAACAATACCGAAAAAATTAAATCAATAAAGAAATTCTAAAAATTAAAATTCTTAAAATTCCCCTTACTTGGACATAAAATTTTTATATTTAAGATAATTTACTAATTTACCATCTAATTTCATAATAAAGTTTGAAAATAATTCTCATCTCGATAACATCTCATGTACGTAAATATATATAAAGATATCATATTTGTACAAATCAGAATTGTGCGTTAACTGACATAGAACACCAATTAACTCTGAAAACGATAACGCTGTACTCAAGAATAACAAGCATATAGTTCAATGCTTAATAAGGGATACGAGGAATAAAGTAATACTCTGTTTTCTTCCTCTATACCTGAATTAACAATTTGCATATCAGAATGCCTTATCTTCTTCGTATTTTCTCAGGAATTTCACTCCGTCAAGTGATATTTTTACTCAGTTTAGAATACTGACATATCAACAATATCAGATATCTCAACAAAAAAAAATTCAGATGCTTTAAATACTTCAAAAACATAAGAAAAACTAAGCAGTTCAAGTAGAGTAACAAATACTTGCAGCCTTTTCTGTGAGAAACATACATTGTCTATAATGAGAAGTAAGATATCTTATTAGAGAGCAATAATATCACCTCAATTCGTGGGACAACCGACATAGATCATAGTTTGATCTTTGATTTAGTTTCAGTTTTAAAATATCCAGAAATACTTCAATATTCTACGTCTAAAATAAAATAAAACACAATATAATATATTTTAAAACAAATAAATAAAAATTACTACAACATTGGGTTCTTTATTTAAAAATTATAACAATATTTTTTATTTGATTTTAATGTATTTATATTGCAATAATTGTTGACAGCTGTAGGCGACCTGACACGAGTCGCAAGTCATTACAAAAAATATGACATGGACATCACTAAGTATATTAGAAAAGTGGAAAGCGAAATAATTTCCCGCCGTCTTCTTTACTTTTTTTTTTAAACCTCCGGAATCAACGTTAGATATCACATCAGAGAATGAAGTTGAATGATGTGTAGCGTGTGTGAAAATTCTATGCCTGACCAGGATTCGAACCTGAGACCTCCGGATGAAAGGCCGAGAGGCTACCACTCGCGCCACGGAAGCCGGAAGAGTTTAACAGTTTTTTTTTTTTTTTGTTTTTTTTTAACCTCCGGAACCACCTTTAAGGTATATCTTCAGAGGATGAGATGAATGAATTGTAGCGTGTGTGAAAAATGCCATGCCTGACCAGGATTCAAACTCGGGACCTCCGGATGAAAGGCTGAGACGCTACTACTCAGTCAAGGAGGCCGGCTAGAGTTTAACAGCTTGCGTGTACATTTTCTCACTTCACATGACTTTAACAAAAAAAATTAATAGAATTAATCATTTTCTATACATTAATTAAGTAACCATAATAAAGTTTCTTGGATGAAAATTCTTAACGTCTGGCGAGATTAAGCTATGCAAAGAGACCCACGCATTCATATAAACAAAATATTTTAATCGAGAGATTTATATATTTTGGAATTAAGGGAGCTCAACAAGCCAATAATAAAAAACTGCGTAATGGAAAAGAGTAAATTTAATTCACGTATATTAATAAAATAAATAAACAACTGATAACTGAACCGATAAATATCAATTCTGAAAAAAAAAAAAACAATAATAAATGAATTCACGATTCGAAAAATAAGCAATTCCGAAAAAAATCTAATGAGACAATAATAATAAGTATTATAAAATAAAACATTTGTAAAAACGCAATATAATAAATAAATAAAGATAAAAACAGTGAATAGTATAAAGTGACCAAAAAAAAAAATATCTGCAGAAATAACAGAACAGTTTGAATATGATTTTAAATATATTGTAAAATGATCCAATTTTATTCTGATTCCGGAATATATTAATAGCAAATTAGATCTAAACAAAAATACGCTTGAATTACTGCACTATTATTTACCCACAACTTGTTTGTTTATCATATAATAATTAATTAAAAAAGGATTAAACGAGCTACGATTAAAAAGCTACGTATGATGCAAAAAAATAAATTTAAAAAAAATCAGTAATCCCTTAAAAGAGTACGATTTACACCACGCAAAAATGTTTATTCTTTTTTTTTTTTTTTATAAAAATAAAATATAATTGTGCGGAATTGAAATTTTATATTTTTTTAATAATTTAATACGGGAATATTTTATAACAAAAAAAATCTGATGTGGTACACATGACTTCCTTGTACGGTTAATTAAACATACTATTTATATTTTTTATTACATTTTTTTATTTTTATTATTGAATTATTATTTACTGTAAATTTTTTTTATATTCACGGCTTAATAATTATTAATAAATCAATATATTTAAATTAAAAAAAAAAAAAAAAACAGTTAAAAAAAAAAAGGAGATATAGTCGGATTCGAACCGATGTGATTTCTCCTTATAAAATCAATTTTATTAATTGAATTTTTATTTGGTTATAACTCTGGAACTAATGAAAATAAATGACACCTATAAGATATTGTTGAAAAACTCTCAATGAGAGCTTATTACTGCATTTAAGAAAAAGTAAAAAATCCAAATTGTATTGAATATTAGGCTTTTTTGGACACTTTTGGCTTAGTCGATTGCAATTAAAAGGAAAGGTGTACAACTAGATGTTACGATAGTCCTAAATCCAAAATGTCAACATTCTACGGCTAACATTTTTGAATTATGCGAGATACGTACGTACAGACGTCACGCCGAAACTAGTCAAAATGGATATTTTCGTTGAAATCTGAAAATTTTCGCGATTACAACACTTCTTTGTACTAATAGATTCAAAAAAAAAAAAATAGAATTTCAATTTCAAAATTTTAACAAAATACTGGAAACAATATTTGGTAAGAAGAACATAAAAATATTCTTAATTTAGATTTAAATACAAAGTAAGAAAGTTTCTATAAAATAACAATTTTTTAACATATATTATGATTAAATAACAAAACCTGAAATTGAAATTAACTGTAACTAATACATGTCTGCACAAACACATTTTTATATATATATATATATATATATATATA
>JAAAKQ030273278.1:0-10575 GCA_010016005.3 Zanna intricata | reverse complement strand
GGACCACCACTTATTCCCAAGCCTCCTCCTGCGGTTAACAGGCGGACGCTCGGAAGCGGCGGTCATGACGGCTCCAGCCACTCGAAGATCAGCGGACTTGCTTCCACGTACGGGTCCGTTCATTGGTCGAGGCCGCCGTAGAACCCTGTCGCAACCAGTCTTGATGGTCTGGCCGTGTTCATATACCTTCGAATATATAGTACATAATACTGTAGATGTGTATTCTTTTCCACAATTAAAGCTCTCTTTTTTCTCTCTAATTCTTTATCCCTTTCTTCATTTTTCTTAACATTCAAACATTTTATATTATTGCCCCCACAATTCAGAATAAATATATATCCATTTAATACTTATGAAAATATATGAAGACTTTAAGAAAATTCTCATTCGGAGTTAAAATGTATAAATGCGAGTATATATATGTAGTCAATTAAGTCCTTTTAAATGAATAACCACATACCTTAGAATCAGCAATAGAATCAAATATAATTATAAATCATTGATCGGTACTCATTGTTTAACGTTTTCACTTCTGTTGGCCGGTTCCACTAATGGCAAAATTTTTTTTTATTTTATAAATTATTCACCTAGAAATCTAGAGACAAAGCGTAATTCCTTAAAATTTTTCACAATTCTATTTTAAAAGATCTACTTTCAAGTAGTGAGATATTATTCTATTTGCAGACAAGGCCAATGTGAATGCAAGGATTGTACTGTACAAGAAGAGACATTCTATTATTCTTGAGTTAGTTACAAAGTTTAAAGTTGGACAGCCCCGGGCCGGGGTAGTTACCAAATGGCCAACCCGCACTAACAATCAACTGCGCTCTAAATTTTCAATATGAATTTATTTCTATTTTACATTATTGCTTTTGATTTCAATGTAAGAACCGTGGCTTTGTTCCCTGGCTTCAATTTACTAAAATGTTACAACAGCTACTTACATTTAAATATATGTCTTTTTCTGTTTAGTCTCCGGAATACCCATAAGTTAATTCTTCAGAGAATGAGTGAGGATATGTATGAATGTAAATGAAATATAGTCTTGTATAAGCTCATGTCGACTATTCCTGAGATGTGTGGTTGATTGAAACCCAACCACCAAAGATCAACTGAATCCACTATTTAGTATTCAAATACGTATAAAAATAACTGCATCTGATAGATTTGAACCTTAGAACTCTCGACTTCCAAACCCAGCTAATTTGTGATCACTTCACCACTAAACTAACCCGTATATATATATTTATATTTATAGCTAGATAAATAGAAAGACAACAGTAGAGTATACGTTATTTATTTTATACCATTTTTTTTTTATGCATTCATATTTATCACTTGTATATTATAAATTTAAATATTAATATAAAAAAATAATTTAATAAAAGTTTGTGAATATTGGAAACTCTTAAAAATATCTGATTAAAATTACAATGAACACATGCTGGTACGTAGTTCAGTAAAATAAAACTAGCAAATAAATTTTTTTCTAAAAATACTTTTTTCTACTTTTCCTGTATCTTGTGCTGAAAAAGTGCAGAAAATCTCCCCATGTAGTGCTTCTGGTAAGATTTTAGTTTTATAGTGAATTAATTTGGAGTTATATGACAGATATTTTTTATTGTAGATGTTCTTAGTGAGATGATAGGCAGTATCCATTTTTCGTACTCTATTCCTTATGCCATTTTTTTTTTCAGTTATATTCGGTGTTGTGTATTCTCCGAAATATTTAGATTTTTTAACTCTACTTATTTCTTTTTTGTCGGAAATTTTAATGGTTTGAATACTGTTCTCTTTGTCAGTGGAAACCAATTAGTTTGCTAATTTTGCTTGCACACTTGTTTAGTTTTTGAAATCTGATTTTAGCCTCAACAAATAACTTGCGAAAATTGCAATGTCGTCCGAGAAGGCCACAATATTTGTATTTATGAATTTAGTTTGGTTCCCATTTAATATTTATTGCCTATAAACATATATTATGTTTAATGCCTGATAATTTGAATATAAAAATCTCTATTATTTTTAGAAAAGTTTCTTCTTAAATTTTACATCGTTCTTTTTTAATATTTTTTGTTTTACCTCTCATTAGATTTTGTTTTCTTTTGTAGGATTAAAATTATAATTTTTCCATATAGAAATATAATGTTATATTTTCGAATTTTTCTTCACAAATATTGATCCACCAATCTTATACCTCCTTTTTAGCTTTGGAGAAATTTCTTTTACCGACTCCATTATTTTGTTTGTAAGTTTATTTGATTTTTATTTCGATCTTTATTTTTAATTCCTGCAATTTTTTTTTATTCATAAAATTAATTGCAATTTTCAATAGAGTTTTTATTTTAAATTCAGCTCAAGTTAAATATTTTAATAGTGTTTGGTTTTCATTCATTTAATACTGATATTGGGGAAAATTTTAATTTGAGATAAATAATGGGCTGGATCAAATTCAGATTTTCTAACTTTTACGTTTAAGATTCTGTAAGGTTAACTTTAGAGATTGCAACATGATCTACTTGAAACTCTGAACATTACCATATTTTACATATATTTTTTACAATATTTATTTATTTATTTATTTTCTTTGGTGATATTCTTTAATTTTGTTGACATTTATTTTAACCCAAATGTTTTACAGATTGCGATTAATCTTCTACCACTTGTTTTTGTTTTCTTCTGGGTTGATTATTTTACAACCTCTAAATCTTCTTCTTCTTTGCCAATCTGCACGTTAAAGTTATATAATATATTTTTATATGTTGTTATTTAGTTTATTTTTTTAAAGTTTCCCAATATTATTCTTCGTTTCCTTTATTACTATAATTGACTTGGTTTACTGGAGCATGACAGTTGATTATATCTATATCAGTTGTTAATTCTTAAATGATTATATTTGCATTTTAAATAGAAAGTATTATCTGGGGACGGAAAATTTATAATGTTATTCTTAAACTGTTATAATGTTATAAATGTAACATATACAATGTAAAGTAATTTATACTGTTATTTATATTGTCAAAGGTGTTCCCAAAAATTTTCGACCATTTGTATATTTATCAATTTCAGCTGGCTTTCCTTTTAACATTTTCATAATAATTTTTTTTTATTTATTTTTATTCAACAACCAGTATATTTACAATCGGCTATTTAAGTGGAGCTATAAGTAGGTCTCTTGATAAGAAGCGCATGAGAAGGGGTTCTTAAGGAACTCCCATAATAAATAAATCATAATAATAGCTATCAGTAATCTTAAATTCTATTAGAAAAAATATTTCTGCCAGCACTTCATACTCCATAAAACTTTAATCATAAAAATTATTTTCATCTTTGAATCCCGTTTCATGAATTGCACAAATTTCGATTTGGAATTTCTTTTGCAGTTAAGTGAGTTTAATTAATTTTACGATATTTAAGAGTGAATTTACATTTAAAGATCTTTAAAATATTTCCTTTTAAATCTCAGTTTAATCTTTAATTTTTTTTTGTTCTTGGTTTTCAGAATCCTCCGATTGACTCGTATTTTCTTTATCTGGTCCCCAGAATCCGAAATGTCCTGTTGCACACTCTTTTGGAATGACATTTACCGATTGATTTTTTAGAAAAGAAATTTCCATCATTCCAATTATTGTAAATAATTAGATGAAAATGATGTGATTTCCTAAATAAGACTCCATTTGCAACCTGTAGAAGTTTCTTGTTTAGTTCATGATTGTTTCTTGTTTTTTTCAGTGCTGGATACCGAAAGCTCTTCGGAGCTTTCAGCTATTCCGCAGTACCACCTGGAGACTGCAGTCTTTATTTCGGCCCTAATTAAGAATAAAATATCCGCCAATAGAATCTTATGGAGAAAGAATCGCTACCTAATATTTTTTTAAATTTTTTTTATATATTTCTATAAAATAAGTTATATAACGTAATGTGAGCTAGAGACATCAATCAATCATACATAAAAATACATTTTCTTTATTTTAGAAGCAACTCATTATTTATTGAAATTGTGTAAATAAAAATCATTAAATTAATTTTATGAAATTTATTGTTTATATTCTTTTAAATTATTTTATTTCTCATTTAATTGTAAATATATTGTTTAAGTTATTCGTGACAATATTATTCTTGCTATCAACAAGGTACCTCATCAGTTCAATAAAGCCATTTAAATTTCCCATTATAGATTCATAAACATCTTATATTTTAAGAGCATTTGTTTTTCAAAAATACCTTTGTAAATAGACATTATGTTAATACACAAACAAGATTTTGGATTAAATCATTAATCAGGTTATTATATTCAACATATCATATTATTCAACGTACCATATTATATTCCATACGTTGACTATGTAGAAAACATTGATTTTCGTTAAAAATTTCTTATAAAAAGAAAATAAAAAATTAGTAGTTAAAAAATATATTACGTACATATATAATATAATATTATATATAATAAATCAAAACAATTTCGCCCGTATTGTCTTGAAATATTTACCAAATGGTGTCCAGGTATTGAAATTCGGTTAAAAGTAAACACCACAAAAAAAAATTTTAATGATATACAAAATCAAATTAAACATGGGAAATGTTACGATTGATATACAACGGAACTTCATGCATATATTACATTATATATGATGTATGTGTGTGTGTGTGTGTGTGTGTGTGTGTGTGTGTGTGTGTGTGTGTGTGTGTGTATATATATATATTTCATCTCTAAAAAAATATAAACCTATATTTCCGGATGACTTTATTTTTTTCACTATTTCAATCTTTCATGCATTAACATGAGTACAAATACTTGTTTATATTTTTTTTTAAATATGCTTTTTATTTGTGATTTTATTTTTTTTTTTTATGAAAATTAACTGAAAATACTTATTTATGTAATTAAATTCTTTAAAATGATATTTTCGGAATATTCGTTTATAAAACTGAAAAAAATAATAAAATTCCAAAGAATTTATTAATAAATTATTATCAGATGTAAATTATAGACATATCTCTTTTTTATTTTTATTGAAAAAATCTGGAACCAAAATTAACCCCAATAAAATTGACGTCCAAAATAAACTTAGATTGCTTGTTTAATTTTTTTAATTATTTTTCTAAAGGCTAGAATGTATTCCTTACCTTCTTAAGATGTCGAATGTGATTTCCCTATGGCTGTATTAAAAGCTATCAAGATAATGTTTAGTATCACAGTTAGGTTACTGTTCATTAACGCAATATTAGGAAAATGTAGATCTTACCTCTCATTTTCGATGTTAGATTTAATAAAAACTGAATAATACTACAAGTTCTGTTAAGCAGCTATAAATCTTGCCCGATAAACGACACATTAATTTTTTCATTTTGATCTATTTCAATATCACTTCTATTAAATTCGCAACTAATACATGAAGTATTTTAAAATTAGTCTTGAATAAAAAACATGAATCCTCTTGATAAAAATTAATTAATCGATGATTTTATTTTGGATACAAGTTACTTTAAACGCCTAATTTACAAGTGATTCCACACAGTTCGCAAGTGTTTGTTCTCTTTATTGGATGTGTGAGAATTTATCAATGAACGTTAGACTTCGCGTGCGGTGATAAAGCGGTTTCTTCTTCCTTAGCCCATAACTGGATATTTCAAATTGGATAAACATCTTTTCTCGTAACCAGCTCCATACATAATAATAGATGAACCGTTGTGTACGCGAAAACACTACTTTTAGCACGTTGGAAATCATCTTTTTTATCCCAGATGCCGAAAATTGGAAAGTCTCAAAGAATATTAACAGAAGGTTATCGTAAACAGTTTTAGTATATGTTTTATATTTTTATTAAAATACATTGAATAGGTTAGATATTTAAAGAAGTGTGCATCGTAATCTGTCAACTTGTGAAGGAAGATAAGAAACAAATTCTGGCAGTTCTATTAAAGCAATATGTTCATTGCTTATTTTTGATTTAGAACAAGAATACGTTTTTGTAAATCCCATTTTGATCAGATTTCATAGCTCGTCTGGTAGTCAAAGAGCGTCATTTTCTTGTTTACTTTGTTGCTAATTTCTTTGCTTCATGTCGGTGACCGCGCCGCATATCATATCGGTATCGTGGGGAGCTGCAGTTTGGGTACTCATAGGCTCTCCCTACCAAGCCAGCCCCCACAGACAAGCAGCAATCCATTCCTGCGGCGCGTTACACCACCATAAACAAGTCTTTATGTACTGTTTTTATTACGGTTGTATTACTTTCGTGATATTGATCGAATGAGTTTACAATAATCTCTGGTTTACATACATTCAGTCTGGATGGTTTTTCTTCTCTTCGTCTGTTTGTCTGTCGACTGATACTAGGCCTGTTTCCAAACTAGCTTCCTCCGGGGATATCACCCTACACTGTTAAAGGATTACAGGAAACAGTAATTCAAGAATGCTACACAAATTTGAATTGCCGACTTCCAAAACGATGGTGAGGTATTTTCGTTTTTTTTCAAATTCCTTGTCTGTACATTTTTATCGTTTAGCTAAATATAGCGTTGAACAAGTCTACGTCTCCTTTTCGATGTATAATATTCCTTTTCTATACAAAAGTCTGTATATTCCAGAAAAAGACTATACTTATCTTTAAAATTGACCCGGCCGTTTAAATGTTTGATACTTTTCACCTTATTTGTTACAGAAAAGATATCGTATTTAAAATACATCATCTTATCCAGAAGTTGAGTAATATTTATATACTTAAAACACAATACAAATTCATGAAAAATAACATAACAAAAACTAATATGTAAACAAGTTTCATCATTCCAAAATGACTGTGTGACAGTCATACTCGAACGGTTTAGTGAGTTATTTATTAAAACATTTTTTGCCCCAGATACAGTATTATTAATCGAATTTTATTACAGAAATTCATTATTTTTAATGTATTTAAAGATTATTCATAATCCAGTATTGCTTGGTAGATATAATCATTTGTATTTGAATTTTTAACAATTAACTAGGATCAAAATATATAGCCGCCAAACGAAAACAATGATAAATATTTATAATTATATACGATGACGGAAAGGATATTTGACAGAATTAGAATGGAAAATATTACGCCAGCAATGTATCATCTCGAATAGCTGGTGAAAACCGGACTATTGGCAAATCTAAACTCCTACATAATTAACAGTGATTACTTTATAAACACGTGCTGGTGTGTCTCATTAACATAATTGGATGATAGAAAAAAAAATTTAATTTAATTATTAGTTAGAATAACGATATTATAGATTGTTTTTAACAACGAATTCAAAGGTTGTTATGGAAATTTATTACGTTGAAATAAAAATATAAATAATTATTTCTTTTAGATGACTAATAGGCCTATGGTGATATATGACACCAGTTTATTAATGTGTATATGACGTAAATCTTAGTAGTGTAATCGTGGCGAGTTACCGACGATTTCAAGGTCTCTCAACGCAGCTGGGTGAGGGTGCAACTTATTTGAATCCCCCGTGCGAGGATAGAATAGCGAGCGACTAACAGATACGATCTTCCTGTCCAAACTATATACTGTGCAATTGGCAAAAGGAACCAATCCCTTCCACACCGCCACTTACCCGGTCCAATTCACGCTTGTAGTGTCATTTAAGTATACTGTTAATGCAACCTGTTGTTTCGAAATAAATTACACATCGTTATCAATGATCTTCGCGCCTCGTCACTCAAACCCCCCCCCCCCACACACACACACACACACACACATACACACACACTAATCTAGTACAGAAAGGCAGTCAAACTAAATAATAAAATGATTTATCAATCTACCTACAAATTCACGCCTTCTTTAATGTGAATTTAATCTAATCTTAATTAAACACCCAGATCCTTTTTGTTACATTTATATAAAGCCTGCACAACACTACAGAGTAATACTAATACAGAGTAAATACTGCGTTTTTGTTAAGATGTTAGATAGACGTTTAACATATGTCCTCCATCACGATCCTGTCCCCGCCAAATAGTCCAAAAAAATGATGTAACAAGTTCCCCATGTTTCCTCATCTCGGTCACTCAACAGGATTTTCGTTTCTCCTTTCTGAACAACTATCTTCTCCCAAAGCATCTTCTACCTCAGCATATTTCTGGTATCAATACTCCAGAAGCCAGAAGCTGCTTTCCGTAGTTGAACTTGTCATCCCTAGTGATATAAAAAAACCACAATATTTTGATGCGGTACTCCATAAACCAACCCCTTCAATGCTTCACTTGTAGAGAAGTGATCGATTGGACACTTCTGGATATTTGGTCCCGCTCTCACTTTTACCTCTTAACCTATATCCCTCTCCCCCGGATCTCCATCAATCCGGTTCTCCTCTTCCTTTTTACCTCCAAATTTTTTTTTAAAATGATACATTTCCCCCCAAAATTTATCAAGTGGGGGTTGAAAATCTGAAGAATTCGTCGTAGAAGGATATTCTAGCGGTAGAATAGCTAGTAGAAGGATGTGTATTATTACATTCGGGGAAATGAAGGAAAACCCCTCCCATTAAGAAGGTCCCGCTCGCTTCTCATTGGACAAAAAGGTTCGTTTCCCGTATGACTAATCTGGCTGAAGTGGAAGCTATAACTACGTGCCATCGAGAAGATAACGGACGAAAAAAGGAGAAACCCGTAGAAATCGATCACTTAAAAGTAAAGCCAACCTGATTGAAGATAACAGTGAAGGCGATGTTTCGTATAGATCTGATATGGACCACCTAATGCAGGAGATACGGATGATAATGTTAATAAGGCGGAGGACCAGGGTTAAGAATGAGATTAGATATTGTGATTATACTATGTTGAACAAAACTAGAGACGTGGTTAAATCACTCTACAAAATATCTCTTCCTAAAACTTGGGCTAAACAAAGATACCAAACCGATATTGATATGGAAAAAGATGAAAATGCAACCCAAACGATAATCAGGAATCGTAAAAAGACTAATAAGCCACTACTTTGTGGTGAATTAGGCCACTTGGATGAAAAGACGGGTCTTAGCTGGACGAAGGATCTCTTCAAAAAGATAAAGATTACTCAAGGATTCCCTGCAAGAGACATATAGACAGACATCGCAAAATTCGCTGGTAGAAGTGATTCCATGCCAAGTGGTACTATTATTAAGGATGTCAAGAGTTATGAAATCTTGTATCCAGAGGACTCAGTTGAAGATAAATATTCGATTTTTGCGATAGTCAGAGATGAAATTAGTGACGAAATACTGGAGAATCACAAACTAATGTTTTTGACTCCAAATTATGAAGTTGGGGTTAACTTTAGTAAGATAACAAATTCTGGGCCCACCCAATATCAAATCGCTGCTAAAAATCGTTAGAAATCTGTTACACATTTAGAAATTCTTAGTTTCTTTTGTACGTTTTCATAAGTATACTTAAATTTAACTTAAAAAATGACAGTGTTGTGTTTTTCAATCGTTAAGCGGGAGCCTATAATATTATTAAATTCAATTTAATAATGATTGTGGTTCATTTGTTTACTTACTGAGGGAGAAGGGAGAAGTTATCCTTAAAAAATAGCGGTGGTCTTACACACATTTGGCTGCGAGATATCCCAAAGAAATTGCGTAGCCTATTCAGATAGTTGTTAAAATAGATAAGAAAGCTAGTGTTTCGTTACATTCAATTATCTGTTTTCGGCTATTATTGACACCAATTCATTTGTTGGTGTCAACTCATCAGTCTAGAACTGATGAGATCAGATAACTCCCGTTAGAGTTGAGAATTTTGAAAGCGCTATTACTGTTCGTTTTCGAGATATTTAGATTTTTATCAGGAAATTCGGATACCGAATATTTTGAGTTGCTACTGCATACGTTTATAAGCAAAGTAAATATATTTATTTTATTTATTACTAAGCATAAACAAAATTTATTATTTTTTTAAATGTATATTTATTGTTTAGTTTTTATTAGAAAATAAGCAGTCTTTGTAATTATAAAAAATTAAAATCTAATACTTTAGCTTAGAACGATATATCATAATAATAAGAGTTTACATTACCATTGAATACATCCAATTGTGTTATATTAACTTACATTAATAGTAATTAACTTTGTTTTTTTATTTTCATTTGCATAAGAAGACATATTACGTAATCGTTGATTTTATTAATGCATATTAATTATTTTTTTAATTGAAAGTTATTTAACCATACCATACAATCACATTTATATTTTAGATTACGTAATTTCTAAAAAAAATTCATTAAACTTGCATTTCCCTTTAAGATGATGACGAAACTATATAAAGGATTTAATAACGATAAATTGTTGTTTGCGTGCGGGTTGCTTGTGTGGGCGTGAAGTCTTAGATGATGACGTATAATTTACTGTGAAACAGCAGAATGCAATATCAGTGAAGTATTAATTGTGATACGGATAAATAATATTATTTCGGTTTACTGCTTATCTGTAGGCAATTCCTGTGTAAACAGGTTAGTTATCAGTTGGGCGTTGCCGGCCTCCGTGGCCGAGTGGTAGTGTCTCGGTCTTTCATCCGGAGGTCCCGGGTTCGAATCCCGGTCAGGCATG
>JAAAKQ030273267.1:0-10575 GCA_010016005.3 Zanna intricata | reverse complement strand
ACACACACACACACACACACACACACACACACACACACACACACACACACACACACACACACACACACATGCGCACCCAAGACGGAATTCCATCAATAAATAAAAAATACACTACAAGTATAATAATAACAATTCTCCAAAAATGATACAGTAATATTACATAATTTTAAAAATTATTATATTTATTCTAATAATTAATTAGTTTATCTACAAAAATTTATTTCAATGCCACAACTGCATAGTGGAGGAGGCTGTGATACTAACTGCAATTCAACTAGTATTAATAACACCTATTTAAATCAACAGCAATTAAGAGCTACAATAATTCGTATCAGACACAGCTACACCAAAATAAACTAATTTTTATAAAACTGTACTAAGGATTAAATCACTTCTGACTGGTTCTGTTATCCTCTAGCACTCTCTTTCTTTTCCTCTGTTTATACATCCCCATAAATCAATGAGTTTTTTATTTTAGTAGTACTTCAGGTCTTGGGGCTTCAACAATGTATTATTATTATTATTATTTGGGATTCTTGATTACATCACTCTACTCACTTTCTAAACAAATAAATTAATACAATGAACAAGCTTAAAACATTTTCTGTGTATTCACAACCTACTACTTCTCAGATTCACAAATCAAACACAACTTCTGTCACATTAATAATAAGTAATCATTTTTGAAAAAAATGTAAGCATCAAATACAAAGATTGTTATCCAATAAATTTTAACAGAATCTAGTTACAAACCCAGAGGGAATTGCACCATTATTGTTTAATATGAATTGTAGACACTGATAGATAATTATGATAATGCTCACATGTAGGAAATTTTGTTAAGCAAGGGAGTGCCAAGAAAAAATGAAGGAATGAGGAATTGTGATGGTATATGAAAATGTTTAAAAATGGTTGGGAAAAGATTATTTACGATAATGAAGAACTACACATGGATCGAAGACCCAAATGATAGCAAATGGTAAAAAGGAGTTAATAGAGAAAGAGAATAAATTTGGCAGCAGGCAAAGCAGCAAAAATGGTGGAGAGAATAGGAGAAGATGGAGAGCCCTGGTGTACATAAAGACTTAAGTGTGTGAACAAGAACAGTTTATTAATAAAAAAATATGGCATAAATCATTTAATAATGATTTTATTATCCGTATTTCATACTTTTCAAGAAACAACTTTTGATTGTAAATGACTTTTAAGTTGGTATTTAATTACAATTAATTTATATCACTTAGCAGTCACCAGTTCCTGAGTTATGTTCTACATCGTGTGCAAAACAATAAGTTGTCAGAGATGAAGATTACAGTCTCAAAGGACTCAATAATCTATCACAGTAAGTTAAACACCAAAATCTTTAAATTTGTACTAACAGTTTTCAGTTAATCATTAAACTAAACCTAAATCTGTGTAGTTTGTACAGAATTCAATAGACTAAAATATAGATCACAACCTCTATTATGCATAGTAAAACAATATTTTTACCAATGTAACAGCAGATAATATCACAGCCTACGCAATGACCCACTCTCTATTACTGCTCTAAATGTTATATAGCGTGTCTAAAACTTAAAAATATTCTGTTACCCAAAAAATTATTATAAAAACTTTCTTTCAAACCGTTTAAAAGTTACTTTTATATTTAGTTGCTTTTAACTACAATAAATTAATCAAATTTATCTCATGAACCAAATATATAGCAACCTCTCTCATTATGTCCTATAACTGCATTTTTTGTTTATTTGTTTTCTTTTTTATTAATTACACTGTTGTAGTAAGTATCTTCAGAAAAAAATTCATAGATCTTATGCAATTAGGTTTTAATAAAAATAATGCTTTTTTAAGCATTTTCTACTGGAAAATTGTGTTATATGTTTTAAGTTTTAAGCAAACCATGACAGGGTTGACCAAGCTACAGGTGTGTAAAAAAGATTAACTTTTAGGTAAACAAATTTTAAAATTAATTTTTTATAAGATATATACATAAAACTATTAACCTTTAAGAAGCGCATATGTATAGACAAATATGCATGTGTTTACAGCAGACCGCTTAAGTGATCCTTACAGAAGTGTATCATATCGGCATATTTGCAATTAAACTACATCTTCAAATACACTTGAAATAATTATCTAACGTAAAAAGTTAAACTGTGATATGGTTTCAATGTTTGCTAGTCAAATTATTACTGATGTTCTCTAGAGAAAATTTTGAACAGTGTGCTGCATGTTAGTATCTGTTACTAAACATAAAATATCTATATTTTTTACAACCTTAATTTGTTTATTCACTGACAAACACAATAACAATAATGCTGCCCAAACACTTACGTGTAAGCCAATGCACATGAGATAGATTATTTTATAGATTTCTTGTCAAAAGGCAAATACCGATTTCCATGAATACAGTTTTATATTTCTCCTTGCTCACTATTTTCAGTTGAATTCTTTGCTATGCTATTGTCAGAAGCAGTGTTTATTAATTACTTTATGGAAATGGTAAGAATAACTATAAAAGTTATATCCCAAGTGAACAATAAGTTAAGATAAGATACCCAAAAGGTGCATTTTAGAGGAACACTTACAGTGGCCGCCAAATAAAAGTGAACTTAGAGTGCTGACGATTACTAACCAACGTAAAAACATGTTCCTGGCTCTTAGTATTTCTCCTTATAATTGTTCTATTTTTAAAAAACGAATGCAACAATTTTGAAATGAAATAGTCAGTTAATTCTGTACTCTTCATTGTAAAATTTAATAACGGATGACAAAATATTATCTATTACTAATCAGACAGTAAATATTGTGATAGATGTTTATTACTGTAACTTTACTGGAAAATGAATTATTCGTTTAATTCCTCAGCTAAAATACTCTCCTCACTGTCATCACTACTTTCAGTGTAATTGTCACTATTATCAATGTCACAACATAAAGAGACAATAAAAGATTCTGTCAGAAAATCTATTAGCAAATGCTCCAATATTCACCTTCAATTGTTTTTAACTTTTTCACAGTAAGGTTTTCAGTGTTTGTCACTCATCAAATTCATTTTATCTTCACACAATTTCTGCACTTCTGACATCTTAAACGTTGTGCTGTGACTTGCAACATATCGTTTTACACCTGACCATACCATCTCGATTCAATTTAGATCAGGATGGTAAGGTGGAAATCACAGAACTTCATCCCTACTTCTTTCCACCAATTCATCAAATTGGTATCATTTTCTGTTACTTTTATTAAAATTAATTAATTCATACAATTGTGGTCTTAGTGTTTGAGATAAACATGGAATGCAATGTAGCCAAACACTTATGTCTTCTTTCTTGCTTGATGACACTGTAATTTTCAGAAAGGGTATTATGAAATGGAACATTCTCAATCATACTCATGAGGAAGGTTAGGAATTAATTTTGCTTCAGCCCATTTCCAGCAATATTTAGTATTCATGCTATCATGGTAATCGCCACCTTTTGATTTGGCTATCCAAGTTAAGACCGCGTTTGGAATAAAGTCCATTTCAACTCTGGCAAGAATTATAATTAAGCATTCACCTTTATTTATTGGTAAATCAAGTCCTGCACTGCCATCATCAGCTCATGATTTTGTCGTTGAAGAGATGTAAAACATAGGATTCATCTAAGCATATGATTGCCCAGTTACATGTTCTAAAATCACTGCATATAAGAAAATCTTTTCTGCCTAATACCATGTTTTCCAACTAAAATTTTCCCAGCTTGTATTTTTTCTATTCTTAAGCATTGAACCTTTTTTTCTTTATCTGTTTAGCCTCCGGAACTATCGTAAGGTATTACTTCAGAGGATGAATGAGGATGATGTGTATGAATATGAATGAAGTGTAGTGTTGTACAATCTCATGTCGACCACTCCTGAGAAGTGTGGTTAATTGAAACCCTCTTAAGCTTTGAACCTGAATCCTATTAATCCCACAGGCAGCTGCAGTTCTCTCTTTACGCTTCTGAATAGCAATTAAATGCTTTCATCCTTTAACTTTCCTACAGCTAAAGATTCTTTCTTCATGAAATCATATACATTGTTTACAATTTGGTGCATCTGTCTTTAAAGTATTTTACCTTTGACAATAGACTTAAATTCAGCCATACCTATTCATATGTAAACAAACTACTTTAAAAAATGTGAGTTGTCAATTACAAAATAATATATTGTACATTAATTGACTACGTAACAAAATATTCAACACACGCCAAAAGAACCGCGAGTCAAAACCACAAAACTGAATTTTATGAGTATATACATGGAAAAACAATTAAGAGAAATAAAATAAAAAATAATTGTCTGTAGTCTGTATTTGAAACATGATGTCACTTTTTTAATACTATAAACACACAAAAACACATTGCTTCGTAAACAATAGTTGCATCACGTTTATACTAGTAAAAGATGACTAACCATGATGTGCCAATGTTTCAGAGAACAATAGTATAGCAGTGAGGTGCAGGCTGATCATACAAGCTCACTGTTAAGTGGCAGCTACTGTACTTACCTGTCTTTCTTCTGTATAATTTTTATAAACAATGTCACCGAACTAATAAATTTCCAGCCAGTTTTTTCTTATACTATTAAATCTCTATATTCTTAATAGTTTCATTATAAAGATATGGTATTTCAAGTAACTCATATATTTTAACTTAGTCATATTTGAGAAGTTTGCCACTGCAATTTAAACACAAACAAGTCATCCGCTCAATATGTATGGTTTTATAGTGATGTGATTAATTATGATAAAAGACAAGATAAATATAATTATTACAGAATAAACAGATTAAATGAACCCAAGTGACATAAACATACTAGTACAAAATGTAAAAAAAGAGAAGGTGACTGGTTCCTAACTTCTACAATATTTACTGCTGAAAAATTGAACTGCTATCACAGAAACAGTAGAGTGGGACTGAATTGGCACGTTAAAAGTGATCTAACACTTCCACATACACTTTCATACTTTGAAACACGCCAATATTATAAGCTGTTATTGTGCAGTCAGTGAATAAATACCCTTGGAAAATTTTTACTCTGCAAACAAAGAAAAATAATACAGAATTGGAAAATTTCATTCTTTTTAATAGAATGAGTTACGGTTTTCACAATTTTCATGGTTTTTTTTTTTAGATCATATATCGATGCAGCAAAATATTACATTAATAATACAGGGAAATTGTACTGACTGTAAACTTTAAAATAGACTACTTAAAATAATTTTCAGATTTTCATAAAGGATCATGATGATTTTCTTAACTAATTTAACTTCAAATAAAAGTAATCCTTTCTTTATCAGAATAATTTATCTCATACCTACTTTTCCTTTATTAACAGGCATATTAAAAAAAATTACAGACTTACAAAACTCAGCACAAAATAATGATAAACACTAACTTCAGCACAACTTCACTAACAAATTTACAAAAAAATATACACATGAAAACCAATCTCTGCAAGATTACACTGAATACCCTCATGACCGAAAAAAAAATCATCTAAAATAATAAGAAATTACAAATATTTTATGATTTTGCAACCATACAATACTTCATTAAATTAATTTAACTCAACAAATGCAATAGTAATGATAGCAGCAATTCAGTAACAAATAAATCAAGCAACATTCAATTATGCATGCGTATGTAACTACTCCCACAAGATAAAAATAATTTTACAAAAAAAAAAAAGAAAAAAAAAATGAAAAGAATCTTTAATAACTCGCATTAACAATAATAATAAAATCAAATAACTATTACTAATAACTACAGTAGGCGAGCACCTTATATATATATATATATACATTCTTAAGTCATCAAGAAACACTAATAAATTTTACTAATACTAATAGGGCTCATCATAAACCTTAAAACTAGATGCTATAAAAAAATATAATTTAAGTTCACTAAATGATTCTCTAATAGTTTGCCTAGATGACTAAAGACTGAAATACACATTCTACAATACTGAAGAACTTTAAACAAAATAATTGTTGTATTTCAAGCGTTACAATTTTTTATTTATTTATTCCTTTCCAATGTTACAAAAGATATGGACAATTCAAGATACAACACTATATAAATGAGACATACAGAGATGAATTTTAAAACCTTAATAAAAATATCCATCTTTTTTTTTGATGACAACAAAATACTATATACAGATGTAAGTACTGATCTTTAAAATATAATTAATTTTTGAATAAGCAATATTCTGGAAAAGAAAATTTTTGTATTTTGTTTATTCAACTGCAGACAGAAACTTACAATTTTTGTTAAAAAAAAATCCAACAGAATAGATTACAAAAAAGCTTGCTTTTGATCTTACAAACCACTTAATGAAAAACATTGAGTTTCATTATGAATTAGATCCTGATCCATTTTGAATTACTGTTGTTAGTTTCAATATTTAAAAAAAAACAAAAGCCTATAAGAATAATGAAAAATTCCTATCAATCCCTGAACCAACTATAAAAACAGAACTTTTTTGCATCTTTTCCAGTGGCACAGCATCTTAAAACATTGTTTCTTTTTTTTTTTCAGGCACTCAATAATAATGGTAAATTCTTTTACACTCAACCTTACCCTATGTTTTAACAATACTATTGCGGATTTATAATTTCATCTAATAATAGAATGGAAAAAAAATTGTAAAGGAAAAAGTGATTTCCATTACAACTAGCATCACAACCTTTATCAGAAAGGAGTACAATGGTTTTATGATGCTAATCAGTGAAACTAACCAAAAAGTATGAGTGTCTGTGGTACATTCAATGAAACAACTGTATTCTTTTCTAACAGGTGAAAAAGATTCTAATGTTCATGGAAATTTATCTCTTTTTCGCTAACTTCTTTCCATTCTGTTTAATTGCATTATATTATGAAACTTTTTTTTTTTACACCTCCAGAATCACCGTTAAGGTATATCATCAGAGGATGAGATGAATGAACTGTAGCATGTGTGAAAAATGCCATGCCTGACCAGGATTCAAGCCCAGGACCTCCGGGATGAAAGGCTGAGACGCTACCACTTGCACCACGGAGGCCGGCATAAAACTATTGACTGTAATGTTAACAGTTATAAATAAAGTATGAAAATCTATTATAATTAGCGAGAGCTAAAATAACCACTTTTTGTGATTGCAACCTTCTTGAAATTAACAATCAGAAAAATATGTTTTTTAAATACCAAAAAAACATATTAAAAAAAAAACTTTAAATACTAACTGAAATTGATAATCATAACACTGAAAAGAACAGGTTTTACTAGTCTGAAACCCAATTTTTTTCCATTGAATAATTCATTAGATATAGAAAAAGCTTTTTTTTTGTGGCACATACTATTGTTCAAGTTCTACCATGAATAGCTTAACTTTTCTAAGTGTTTTTCTTCATTAAAATAATTATGGCTAAAAAAAAAATTATCAAATTAACCTAAACTAACTCTAAATAGAATACCAACTAGAAGCAACCTTAATTCCTCTTTCATGCATACTGATTAAAAATTCTTCTTTTAGTTTAAACAAATTTGTAAATTTTACTTTAAAAACATCTTTGAATCACACAAAGCATAGTACTAAATCAAAAACTGAAAACTAGCTAGATAATACAGAACACTTATATTTAACCATTTAAATACCACATTTGTTGAAATTGGATACAATGATTAGCACACAATTGCTAGTTTAATTATACCAGATCACTGAAAATATTTTTATTTGTCATAATTTGTTAATGTAGAACTAAATTTTCAAGTATACAATACCATTTTTACTATTAAATAACATAGTTCCATAAACAATTTTTTAGTATTTCTTTTATTTCATGACTACAGACATGCTGGTAGTTTGACCTGTCAAACTCTGACCTGTCAGTGGTTTGTATATGAAAGTAACAACATTTCTACATTGTGGATACACTGCTTGACCACACCCATTCTTTAAGGTCTGTGTAATATGAGGTTATTGTTTTTTGTTTATTTGGCAATTTTCATATCATAAATAGTGCTTTGTGAAAGTTTATTTTGTTTCTTTTCACAAAATTAAATTTTTGTATTTTGTGTTCAGTCCATCTTGAAAATATGATAATGGACATAACTCCAACAAAGCATTCAAAAATTGTCTCTATTTCTGATACCAACATGACATAACAACAAATAGCTTCTGAGTGTCATGTAGGGCCAGTGAATGCCATTTTAGAATGATTTAAAAAAAAAACCGGTTCCTTTTTATCTTAAAGAAAAGGCAAATGTGTTCGTAAGAGATAAAACAATTCTACCACAGGTTCAGTTATTAATGAGAAAAAGTAAACTTGATCCAAAGTTATCAGCTGTGGACTTAAATCAAGAATTAGCAGCCAGTGGAACAGATTTACATGTAACAATTGTTAGTTGCTGACTTCTTGCAGCCAGACAGAAAGCTTAACGACCAGCTAAAAAGCAGATTTTAACACCAGCAATATGCAAAAAAAAAAGGCTCTTGTGAGCCAAAGCACATGCTAACTGGACAAAAGAAGACTGGAAAAATATTCTTTTCTGACAAGTCACAGTTTCATGTTCAGGGGCAAAGGGTTCCATACATTAGAAAATCAGATGGAAACATCACTGGCTCATACCCAACAATCAGTAAAACATCCCCAAAAAAAAAGAAAGTTTTGGGATTGTTTCAGATCTGAAAGCCCTTGTTGATTACTTCCAGTAGATAGTATCTTGAAACATGATTGATATATCATCAAGATTCTGAAAGGAAGAGTTGTGACAACTTCAAAACAAATTCCCACAATGCAATGGAGTGTTCCAAAAAGATTTGGTGACATGCCATACTGCCAAAAAGTAGAAAAAGTTTTCAGAGAACAAAACATTAAAGTGCTCCTTTGCCAAGTAACTCCCAAAACTTAAACCCAATTGGGCAGAAGTCCAAAAAATTAACTGTACCACAAAAATTGACCTCATTAAAGCAATAATATCAGTATGGTTTCATGATGAAGAAATCAGAAAATGTCTAATACACTTGTTGAATCAATGTCAATTATGTATATGTGAAGTGATTAAGAATGAAGGAGGACATACTAATTACTACATATTCACAAATTGTACAGTTATGAGTTTTTTTCCTAAATAAAGTTACTTTTTATTATATAACATCTATATATTCAGACTAATCTGCATGCCACACTGAAATACTTAAAACTTCTTATTAATAGTTACAGTTATGCAAAATAAAAGACTAAACTATCTAAGGGGAAAGTAACTGGTGTCATTACCCATAACATTTGGTGCTGGACACCTCTCTGGTACAACCTAGGCTTTTTTTATCAGATGGATGATAGTTGTACTGAACAAATCAAAAGCTTTAAATGTACCACTTTGTAATAATAAAAGAGAAGTATAAAAAAAAAAAATGGTATAAAACAATTGTTGCACCAGCACCTTTACAATTTTTCTTAGTAAAAAGCACAGGTTGGCTTACTGAGGTACGACGGTACACTTAGTTCAATGAAAAAGATATAGAAATTACTTTACTAATAAGTATGGCATACAATAATTGTTACTCTAGAAAACAGATGTAATTTTTTTCTGGACAACTAGAATCTCATGTCAGACTGCTTTACAACCTGATATAATATTCAAGTTACAGAATCATGTACAAAAGTGGCATGTAATTTTAACTTTAATGGGTGAAAAAAATTCCATTAAAAAAACAATGAAAACATAAATATGAAATCTCTCAATCTCTTCTGGTATCACTGAATGTTCCTAAACATTATAAAAAAAGTGTTTGATTAGATCAATTCTAAAAAAAAAACCCAGGGGTAGTTGTTGCTTAAGAAATGTTTTTCAGTGAACAAAGTTTTCTGAATTAGAAAATTAACTACATAACACAATTAACCAAATCATTCAAGAACTAATAAAATTGCAGCATTTAGTGAGTTACACAGTGTTTAGGACACCTGTCTCTCAATAAATAGGGCGATATAAAAAAATAAATTCTTCATTTAAACTATGTTTTTCACTAATTACCAGTATAAAACCTTTAGACAGAAATAAAAGTATAATAAAAAACACGAACCTGAAAATTGGAAGTACTACAAAAAAATTTAATGTAGACAGATAATGTTTCAAAATTCATATTTATAACAATTTTCATGTGTACACATATATACACATTATTTTACTGAAATTAATTTTTTTAAGATTCATTTTATTCCTCTGTACCGTTAAATTATAAATTCCGTTAAATAAACCACCCACTATGGAATATTGAGATAAGACATCTTACCTTAATTTTTCATGAAAGTACTTTTGCGGGATACCCTTATCCTCACTCATGTTCGAAATAATTCCATTATTGCATAATAAAAATACTAAAATATGATAATTGTGTGTTAATTTAAAGAAGTGTTGCTACCTACTGAAGCTTTATAAGAACAACTCCTTAAAACACTGGCTGATGGTTAATTGAGATTTTGTTTGTATTTATATACAGGGTGCGGCAGTCAATCGGGCGATTTGGCAACAGCGCTTGTGTTCGTTTGGCTGGAGTGGGGAGAACGA
>JAAAKQ030273256.1:0-10575 GCA_010016005.3 Zanna intricata | reverse complement strand
TTTCAACTAACCTAACCACATGGTGGTTGTCCAGTCTCAATATGGATATTACCGAAAAAGTTGAAATTAGATATTTTGTATTATCCCAAGGAAAATAGTAAAAGTTTCTGTTTTTAATTTTTCGCAGTGAAATGGGTAATCGCTTTTAAAATGGAAAGTTTACCAATTTTTCAAGAAAGTAAAAAATTTATAAAAAAATCTGATGTATTAAGGGCGCTGCGGAATAAATCCAATTATTTAGGGAGCCGCAAACCGAAAAAGATTGGGGAAACTCTTGATTAATCGATTAGAAACAAGATTAATTTAATTTATTATTCCAAAAAAAATGTATCCATAACTTTTAAATATTAAATATTGAATGTCATTTTTTTTCTACTAAAGAAAAAACTCGTAAATGTACATACTTTAAATTATAATAGTGTTAAATGTAATTTAATGAAATAATTCTCTGAACCGTTACGAACACATCCTGCATAAAATTTTAATAGAGAATACAGACTATTTAAGCATTAATACTCTCTAAGATAATATCAAAAAACAACAATTTTATTATTTAATATGTAGTCTTTTTAACATACATCTATCTATAATATTATGTGTGTGAATGTCAGCGGTTATGTTTAACCATATTATTTCTATTATAACTTCTGTTCTATAATTTGCCGCTTGGCCAAGCAGACAGGATCCACTTCTACAATAGCAGGAAGAACTGTTTTTATGCTTAGTCTAACATAACATTAATTTTTAACATAACATGCTTATCGTAAACCTCTATTAAAAAAATATGTATATTAACAACAATCGTTTAATAATAATAATAATAATAATGAATATAATAAAAAGGCCTTCTTCACTTTCTCCTTATAATAAATATAAGTTATTAACAAGTAACAACATTTTTAAACCGACTTTATAATAGTAATATTATTATTACTATTATTTTTACCAGTCGAATACGATTCAACTTTATTTTTTTAATGAAAATTAAAGCTTATAAATTAGTCTTTTTAGATTATGATAAATACCAATGTTACTCAATAAAAATAAATTAAATTTTTTTTTATATATACTGAACAACAAACACTATTTCTTTCGTTAGTTAATTTTGTTACTTAATCATTCCGGTTTAAATTATTAATACAAACATTCAAAGAATACACGCCAGATAAAAAATATGATGTGGAATGCAGTAGTGAGTACTGGACTGATTTACTACACTGCTTTGTTTTTATTGCTTTAATAATTTTTTTTTTTTTTAAATTTGTTTATATATTATTTATTTAAAAAAAAAAATATATATATATGTGTGTGACGATGGCTATTAGTTGTTTATTTACGAAAACAAATAAACATTTAAATAAAATTGATTCAGACATTGTTTATTACCATAATAACAAAGAGGTGGTATTTTAGAAAGCCTACAATAAGATTGAAGATTTTTTAAATTATGTTACGAGTATTAAAAGAGTGACGCAATCTTATGGAAGAATATTTCCTTGTTTGTTGCTGGTTTAATTGAAGAAAATTGAGGAAAAATGGGTTACACAATTCAGCAGGGAATGTTTATTGTTTTCCAATATATTACATTGTACGTTGATGTGACATTTATGCCCAGATACAGAATGCCTTCACAAAAAAATATTATATGATGAAACAAAAAAGTCTTCCATCGAGCGGCTGTACAGTAAGTTCTAAGACACAGGGAACGTGGAAGATGCATTCAAAAGTGATCTACCAAAAGTGCTAACACCAAAAAATCGACGTGCAAGCTGCATATATTCTGTTAGTTCCAAAAAGTCTGTGTGACAACTATCTAGCCGGTCTGATCTCCCCTTTGGTAGAGCTCGCAAGGCACGGCACATCCGTGAAGAATTCGTGTTATTCACGAGTTGTTACCTGCAGATACTGAAAAACGTGTAGGTTTTTGTCAGCGGTTAATGTCATCTGTAACGCCAGATCGGGAAAAACTCGATGATTGGTTTCGATCTGACGAGGCATGGTTCCACCTTGATGGATGCATGAATGCACAGAATTCGCGCATTTGGTGAACGGAAAATCCACATCAGTGTCACAAGTCTCCTCTGCATGGATAAAAAGTGGGTACTGGATGTGCATGTCACATAGGCGAAACTTCATGAAATTCTTCCATGTTTACAGTTTGTAAACACTAGACCCGTGTACGTGTTGTTTCAGGTGGACAACACTAAGACTCCATCCCGGTCAGGCATGGCATTTTTTACACACGCTACAATTCATTCATCTCATCCTTTAAAGGTATACTTAACTGTGGTTCCGGAGGTTAAAAAAAAAAAACAACAAAACAACACTAAGACTCATACAGCCGACAATCCTGTTGCTTTCTTGGATCAGTGTTTTTATGGACGAATGATTTCGAAGGGGGTGTGGCCCCTCTTGATCTTCTGATTTAGCCCCTCATGGCTTTTTCTTGTGGAGATACCTTAAGGATGCTGCATACGTAACTCATCTTCATACCGTTCTCGAATTGAAGAACGAAATTAAACGATGTATTGCTGCAATTCGCTATTATACGTTACAACATATGTTTAAGAACATGTAACGTCGTATTCAACTATGTGAATCGCATAATGGAGACCACTTTCAGCAACTATTGTAACTTACTCGTTTTCCCATAAGGTTGCTCACTTTTTGAACAACCTATCAGATTATCTTCTGTATAAGTAAAAAATAAAAGATACAAAGGAAAGAAAAGGATAAAAAATAATATAGGAAGTAAAGGTTTTGGGATTGCGAACAGTTCTTTCTTTATCAAAAAATATATTATCCGCTAGTAAAATTGATATATCAAAATTTTCACGATCTGATTACTTTCTAAAACGATTACTAACTATACTTACTTAACTTGAGTATTATCTTATTATTTCTGTTAATTATTTTATAAATAAGATTGAATTAATATAAATTTTTGTTTGGTTAAATGTATAGAAACGTAAACAAAAGCATATTAAAGAAAGCAATTAATGCAATATTAAAGAAAGCCATTAAATAAATTCTATATAATTTTTCTTTAAAATAATTTCTTCTTTTTTTAAAAAGGGGACGCAAAACAAATAACCAATCTGGCAGTTTGCTGTCAATGAAATAAGACAGTTAAATAAGAATTTAATAGACTTATTTTTTACTTCTTAGTATAGTATTTATGAAGTCAATTTAAGTGAATATTATTAATTAACTTTATTTTTAAAAAATAAACACTTCCCACGAAGTATAAAAGCAGAGATCTATTTTCAGAATAAAATTAATATAGGATTATTGAGAAGCTGTCTGTAATGTGTTAAATACATATTATTTTGTTTACCTACAATTATTCAACGGACTTTTTTTTTCAAGGACTTTTTTTTCAAGTTTTTCATGAATATATTTAAAATATTAGAATGATTTCTTTCTCTCTCTCTCTCTCTCTCTCTCTCTCTCTCTCTTTGTATGAGTGTGTGTGTGTGTGTGTGTGTGTGTGTTTGTGTGTGCGCGCCCGGTTGTACGCACACACTCTTACACAGTCATACAATTTTTTGTTAAAAATATTTTCATTGATTACACTTTGAAGAATTCTTCTATGGAGCCAGTGAATTAAAGATAGTATACATTTCACTATACTGTAAGTAACAAAATGTGTTTCCTCGTAAAATCTGATGTAAAATACTCGAAAATATGATGTGATGAATACTCGTAAGAATATGATGTGAAATACTCGTATTTTCTGAATGAAAAAAAAATTGTAACTAATTTTTAAGTAATTAAATAAAACCATTTCATTTATAAATATTGTTTTACTTTATTTTACTTGCTCGTCGCTTAGTTTTTCAATTTTGATTTTAGCATTGTTTTTGCGAAAATAACCATGTCGTCTATGAAGGCCATATGTTTGTATTTATGAATTTAGTTTTAGTTCCCATTTTTATGTATTCGTGTACGTTTAACTTATTAATTTCTTTCTCCCATTCTCTTATAAAATTGTAGAGGGCACAAGAGGATTGGAGACCGTCCAACTCCTTGCCCTATTTTAACAATATTTTGGATAAAACTTGATAAACAATGCTCAACGATTTCTCTGAAGAAAAAAAAACAAAAATTTTATATTTTTATCGAAAATTATGCCGCGTTTAATTGTTATTATATAGTATTACTTGCATAATATCAGAAAAAAAAGCTGTTCAGTTTGTCCAAAAAACCTAGTTTGCGCGTATCTATGAAATCATATATTTTAAAGTATAAAAATGTGCATTGAATTTTACTTATTTATGAGCTTGTTTTATCTAGCTCATAAATAGCTTTAGTATATGTATGTATGTATGTATATATGTGAGTTTTTTTATAAGATTAATAAATAGATTGTAGTTTAAATATTATTTATTAACATGTTGATTTAATTTACATCAGGAAATTCTATAATCTAAAAAAAAAACCAGTTCTTTTATTAATTTTAACCGATATTAATTATTGCCTATCGTATATAAATTTTATATAACTCATGTAATTTAAATTATTATGGCCCAAGTTCCTCTATAAATATTTAAAAAACAACTTATAAAAACTAATGTAAAAAATAAAGAATATGAAGTAATAATTCTTATCGTAATGGCTTTATGAACGGTTAAAAAGGAGTTTGATTTGAGATTCGGCTACGGTCAGTAAATAATTTTTTTTTTTTATAAGAGCATTTTTAGATAAAAAATAACGAAATTATTAATTTTTAATTATTTATCCTTTGTCAAAAAAACACAATAAGGAACTTTGAGGAAGTTGTAATTAAGCATAGCTTCCAGCAGATTTTATACTACAAGACGTTTTTTCTAAAAAGAAATATGAAAAGAAAAAAAACAATGTAATATGGTCGGTTAACATTTTTAACCATTACATTCAGACTGTTTATTGAATGACTGTACGTGGAATAGTAAAAGTAATATTTATCAATAAGATCCCCACCTTGCACCACCCCCCTCATCGTACCAATCGCCGCAGGCAATCACACCACTCTTGTATCTTGATTTATTCGAACAACTTCCCTCTAAAGATTGAGACTCATTCTTAGATGACATTTTTCTCTTTCCAATTATATTTAAGATTGTTTTATGTCGCCATTTCATTCTTTCTCTACCTTCGTCTCGTTCATTCATTCATTTATTCTTTCTCTTCTTTTTGTTTTGTTTTATTTTTATTACATATATATATATATTTTTTTTCAAACTTCTATCACTTAATTTACGTTATACAGACGTTGCACTGTTCTTTTTTTTCTTTATCCTTATATAAAAAGATTTGTTCACATCTATTCATCTTACAGACACCTTTTCCAATCCTACATTTTTAAGTTAAACTCGTATATCTTTTACATTCTATGTTTTATATTTATAGTTTAACATAAAATAATAAATTAAATTAGAATCGACTCCTAAGTTTGTTTTTAAATATATCTCCGTGAATATTATTATAATTTATATTTCTTGAATGCCTCATTTTTGTTGTTGCAAACTTATCTACTTTTCAAAACGTAACACACACACACACGCACGTGAATCTCTTTTAAAACGAATTGAAAATAAAGTTCGTAATAGAATTTTATATACATTAATTTTAAACCAATTACTTATCATATTAAAGGCAAATAATTTATATTTTAATCAGAACTAAATTTTTTACTGTTCGATAAAACCAACCGAATCTGAATTTGAATCTAAAATTTTTGAAATCTCGCTTAATTAAAGTTAGAGATACTAAATAGGGTGACCTTGCTCTACAGCCTCACCTCTTTGATCTTTTAAGTTGAAAATTTAACGATATCAATGTAATCAATATAAGCTGAAAATATATGGACGTAATTTGATTAAGTTTGGTGAAAATCGTGCAGTATTTCTGTAGATACAAGGTGATTTGGAGGTCAACACCGATCGCGTTTACATACGAACATTAACATCCGATTTTTTTTGGTCTCTTAGGTGTCAAAACTTCAAGATCCGGTCAAAAACCGTTATGCCCAAATTGAACAGTTTAAAATACTTTCCCTTCTACAGTTATAATTCTGCTATAGCGTAACGGCAAAGTAAAAATTCAATATACATTTTTTTTTAATGTTTTGTAGAAAAAATTACTTTTAAAACTTTCATACGTGGATTAGTTCTTCCCTATCATGAATATAGATTTTTATAATTTAATCACTAAATCTATAATCTATATAATCACATCTCTGATAACGTGGTACAAAAGAGTTTTTTTCGAATTTTTACTAAATTGTATGCCTGTGTTAGAAAAAAGAATTAATATCCGGAAGTATGCACAATAATTTACCTCTGTAATTAACTTAACAGCTTTTACTTATACATTTATTTAAAACCTTTGTTCGGTAAATTCAGTATACTAATAATATCTTACTGTCAGATAAAATTTTTAACTTTCTTTTTTTTTTTGTTATTTTTTAAAATTATCATATGTTTGGAAATACGAGTATTGTATAAAAATTGCATGTAATAATAATAATAATAAAAATACTGTATGAAAGAAATATAACGTATTATTATAATTGTTATATTATTGTGATACGTGCTTATACATGTACGTGCAGATTTACTAGTACTGAGTAAGTTAATGTACGGTGAAAATAATAATAATAATATTAAATCACGTGCGTAACTGCATGCGTGTAATGTTAATAAACATCTTTTATACATAATTATTTTTATGAGGTTTATTATAATAAATTTTTGTATATAGCCCTGTTAAATTATTTAAAAAGTTTTAATTACTTTGAAACTAATATTATCCATACTTATTCACTTATTATTAACGGAATAAATATTATTTTGTTTGCATACTAATTATTAATTAATGTTGTTACGGTGTAACTACACATGACTAATTAATTTATTATTAATTTCATAACTGTTTTTATATTAGCAAAATATAACGGCTTCTCTGCTAAGGGATCGTTTCTGTAACTATGTCTATATAGACTTAGGTCTCCTTTTATACCATTCATCTTAGTTTGTTTTCATTTTTTTTTTTTTAACCTCCGGAACCACAGATAGATATATCTTCAGAGGATGAGATGAATGAATTGTAGCGTGTGTGAAAAATGCCATGCCTGAGCGGGATTCGTACCCGGGACCTCCGGATGAAAGGCCGAGTCGCTACCATTTCGCCAAGGAGGCCTGCTTTCATTGACAATTTATATTTTAATGATCGCGCCAGACTGCCGATCTATTGTCGATGAACATTTTACCTTCCTCGCACCTTTATGTAATACTACATTTTATTTATAATCAGTTCTAACGATAAGTTTTTTCATAGAGTAAACAAATCATGACTGAAATAATTAATTCGTTATATTTCCCGCTATATATTACGGTTACATTTTACTTTACCATCCTTTTACGTTTAAATGCAATTTTTTTTAATGTTCTTTACTTAAATAAATTTATTGAAAATAAACTTAAATATTTCTTTTAATTTTATTTTTTTTTAACTTTTGATCTATTTAAAAAAAAAGGCCTTGTCCCTCTTGATTATTTGTAACCTTTACTTTCACAAGTCATGTTATGACGCTTCATTTAATTGTTACGCTTTAGTGTAAGCTATGTATTAATTAAATACCGTAATAAAAATATCAGATCATCCGTACAAACAGCAAATTAAAAAGCAATTTTAAAAGAATTAACAAATAAGGAGTTTTTTCTCTACAACACTTAATTTTTTTAAATACCATCTTATTATTTTAAATAACCTAACTTTTTTTTCTAATTCAGTTTACGAAAATAAACGTAACTTTTTTTCCTAGAGTAATCAATTATAACTGAAATAGTCATTTCGTGAAAAATGGATTGAGATGGAAAACGGTTCCTTTAAAATCATCCAGCTTGAGTGAAGACAACAAAGATAAACCAATAAAGACAACCATCCACCTTGGGGTGGTTCCGGAGGCTAAGCAGAAAAAAAAGAGAGTAGTTTAGAGCAGTTTTTAAGGTGGAAGTGTGATTTTGCAAAAATTATATTTCTTGCAAATATTGTTATGTTTTAATTGTGCCTAAGAAAAATAAATCCTTAATTAAGGGAAATCTTGAGATATTGAGGATAACCTTGCTCTATAGCTTCATTCCTTTGACCTTTTAAATTGAAAATAAATGGCATCAATGTCACATGTACAGAAGTAATCTGACCAAGTTTGATCGAAATCAGTCTTGTAGTTCTGGAGATATAAGGTATTTAAAGATAACACTGAACACACACACGCGCGTACATACGAACATTTATGTCCAGAAAATTTCCATCCGGTTTTTTTAGTTTTATGAGTTCCTTAAGTGTCAAAACGGTCAAGATCCGGTAAAAACATCATATGCCCTAATTGGACCGATTTTAATAATTTCCTATCTAGTGCCATTATAGCTTTTATCTAAACGAGAAAGTAAAAACCGAGAATTAATTGAAAAATATGCATCAAAATGTTTTATTTTTTATTTATTTATTTTTTTCAAATACTGACTATAATTGTTTAATGCTTAATGGAAATAAATAATTTTTTTTTTTTTAAGTTGGGTATAATTTTTTTTTATCGTACGTTTAGTTAATTATATGTTGAAGAATATTTGGATCTGGTTAAATATTTTAAAATTAACAGTGGAGTATTATTACTATTACTACATTTTTTATCATATTATAATGAAGAGCATAAATTTATTAAGAAATTATAAAGCAACTTCGTTATATATACGACCGCATAAAAACTTTATTCTTTTAAAATGATATTCATATGTAATAACGTAACATAACATTCATGTAATAATTTACATTATATACTTTTATGAAATTCTATTATAGCATATTTCTGACATGTTTACATCTTTAAATGAAGATCTTCCCGGAAGGCTTTTGGTTATAATTTGTATACAAATCTGTAGTTATACGTACGAAAGAAGTTGCAAATAGAGTTTACTTTATTTCATTTTTTTTGGAGAAGTAACCTTTTTTTTTTTTTTTTTTTAAAAAAAAAAATAAAGAAGAAATTATAAAATGAGAAAAAACTTGTATTATATTAAATTAGGGTATAGTATTTTAGTAATTATAAGGTTGAATATATTTTTCCAGTTGTTTTTAAGAATCGCGTGCGCATATTTTAAAATATTAATGTTCACGAAGTTATTTAAGTTTTTTCTGTACACATATTATCCACGAAATTGCTTTTTATAATTATTGAATATATATATGAAGAGTATGCAATAAATATATTTTAATAAAACTACATTTATTTAAATTACCCTAGATGATGTTGCTGTCGTTTGTTAATCATAATTTATTGTTTGTCTATTATCAAACGATTGAAGAATTTTTAGTAAAACATGGTCTGTGATAGAGATTTAGCTAACGATTTCTTAACATTCTTATGACTATTTCCACTTCTGTGTATGTCATAGATTAATCTAGGGAATGCTTAGGTTATTCTAAAATAGTTGTAATCAATTTGAAAGAAAAGCAATCTGTGTCAGCATAGATATAATTATGAACATTTCAACAACAATTTTTTGTTTTCATTATTAATTCTACATTCAAAGAATTGTGGAAGAACTTTACACCAAATACTTGGTAGAAATTTGCAAATTTTTTCACGTTTTGAGGTTATTCTTTTGGTATACTGCATTTTACTTCCTTATACGAGGAAGTATTGTAATCACGAAAAATTACAATTTTCAGAATTCAACGGAAATATCTGTTTTGACCATTCCTAAATTCATTTTGACTAGTTTTGGCATGACGTCTGTACGTATGTACGTACGTATCTCGCATTACTCAAAAACAATTAGCCTCAGAATGTTGAAATTTTGAATTTAGACTGTTGTAACATCTAGTTGTGCACCTCCCAGTTTGATTGCAATCGATTGAACCAAACGTGTTCAAATCGAAAAAGCCGCCCAATATCCCAAAAAATTAGGATTTTGGAGTTTTTTTGAATTGCCGTTATTTAGAGCTTTTCAACGTTATATCATAAGTGGTACTTATTTTTATTTTTTCCAGAATATTAGCCAAATAAAATTTCCATTAATGAAATATTTGGATCTTAAAAGGGTACACATTGGTTGGAATCAGACTTATTTTTTTTAATTAAAAATTTTTTTTTTTAATTTAAATATATTGATTTATTATTATTAGTAATTAATTATTAACCTCTGATTGTAAAAAAAAATTTACGATAAATAATAATTCAATAAAAACAACTTATATATGAAAAAAATATCACAAGTTATTAATGAAATAAAAGTTTAAGTACTTTTCAGTTTAAAAATAACTGTATATGTAATTTAATTGGCGTACAAGGAAGTCACGTGATGTCCATATCTCTCTTTATCTGTTTAGCCTCCGGAACTACCGTAAGGTATTATACTTCAGAGGATGAATGAGAATGATATGAATGAATGAGAATGAAGTGTAGTCTTGTACAATCTCAGGTCGACCACTCCTGAAAAGTGTGGTTAATTGAAACCCGACCACCAAAGAACACCGGTATCCACAATCTAGTATTCAAATCCGTATAAAAATTTTTATCTTTACTAGGAT
>JAAAKQ030273245.1:0-10575 GCA_010016005.3 Zanna intricata | reverse complement strand
TTGGTCCAGTACACACGCAAGAGTGTATGGGGTCGGGGTACTTCCGATGAAGCATTCGGACCCCTCTTAGGTTTGAGAGGTCGCTAGCGGGTGGGGGAGTAAGCTAAAGGGGTCGCCACCCCTTTAGCTTAGGAGTAGGAAGGGATGGGCAGCCTCTGGGATGAGGAAGGTGTCGGCTTCTCACAAGCGAGAAGTCGGCACGCTCTGACGATCCCAAGAGGACCCCAAGCGGAGGGGCAGTAGGGCTGGGGAATCTGCTGCCATGTCACCAGGGTGGTTGATGTTATGCCGTACGGTATTCTGGGCACCTCTGTGATGAAGGGGGAGGTATTTTAGTGGGTGAAAGCCCCACACTGTTATCTGCAGATTTCGGCTGGTAGAGCTTTTCCTCCTACGTAAAAAAAAAAAAAAATAAAAAAAAAAAAAATAAAATAGTGTAACATCTCGTGTCTCGATGTCTGATCTAATATGAAATACCACTCATTAATAATGAACTTGTATTTCGTGTATGGTTAAAATGCTTGTTTAACAATCTCATATTCAGTGATATGTAAATTAATTACGTAGATAATATATTTGATAAATGCAAAAATATATAACATATGAGTTTTATAAAAAATATAAATTTTATGTGTTCTATAAATAAATGTAATCGTAAAATGAAAACTTTAAAAATAAAATCAAATTACAAAGTTAAAATTTAAATCCAATCATTAGCTGACGAATAATTTTTCTATTTTTTAAATATTGTACTTTGAGCAAACCTCTCAATAATTTTAGAATAGATGGATTTCTTCAATAAATATTTCATATATTTGAAAATTCGTTAGAAGGGATTGAAAAAAAAAAACTAGAAGTGATACTACACTACAATAACAGAAATTTTTGCTTTGTTTTTTGGTGACTGTAGTAGAACTTTCTTTCATGGAAATAAATGAATAACGGTAAAGAAAGTAAAAGATTAATACTTGAAATATATAAAAAAATTAGATTGTAAAATGTATCAGAAGAAACTAACACATTAATTTGAAATAGAAGGAATGGATTTGCATAAGTCAGGGTGACAATTGATTAAAAATTGAAAAATTCGTTAATATATCTTCTGTATGAAGTCATATTCTAAATCCTTTTTATTATTATTATTTTTCTTATTTTCAACTTATTTTGCAATTTCGACTATTTTACGCCATAACTATTATTTTTAGTACTATAGTCTCAAGATGAATTTAAGATATATCAAAGAAATTCTTTTAAATCATTTTAATGGAACTCATTTAAGCACAAGAAACTCTTCTTGAGAAAAAAAAAACGGAAACACATGGTTTTACGTTTTTGTAATGATACAAAGATTACTTAACTCTAATTTTTTCAGAACAATTATTTATCATCTTAACTTGTGTAAAAATTTGAACATTTATCTTAATCTCATTAAATGTCTCGTCGTTCCGACAATGATTTTATCAAAGATGGGTCTTTAAAAACTAATAGCTACTTAAATAATGATGACGCCCACCCAAAAAACCGGTTCTAATCTTTTTTTAAACTAAATTGAAATGTAAACTTCTTTTTTGTTGTAACTTATTTTGTTTAAAATAAAATACTATTTTTAAAAATTGCGTTTTTAAACAAAGAATTGCATTTTAGTCAATACAAATTATATTGACTTTTTTTTTTGTACCGCTGGGCCGGAACTCCAATAAAGTATAGATAAGCCCAGGGGCGTTCCTTGCATATAAGGCGGCCTTCCCACCTACCAGTTGTACGTCTGGCATAACAGTCAGTCCGCCCTCGGTCTCAAATCTTCCTTTTGTATGTCGCCTTGCCTAAAATCTCAGTGGCAGGGATCTCTAGGTCCAGCAATTAAATCCAGAGCCCTACCCCTCAGCCGGGTCACGGTCTTAATTTCCTTAATTATTATTATTTTTTTACCCATTAGAAGAAATATCCCGTCTCAGAGCGAGGAACTTATATAGTCCCCAGCCGATCATTGGAATCGGCACATCAAGGCATGCCGACCTTCCCGACTGGGGCTGTCAACCCCGACTCAGAGAGGCAGCTAACTAATAATCCTTGCGTCAATATTCATTCACTTTTGATCTTACAATATAGTACGGACTAGCTGTTCTATTTCTGTCCAATTAACTGCCAAGCCCAGCTTTCACCATGCTATGCTTTCTGGCGTGAGGTGAACGACACGCTCTATTTCTCTTAGTTCTCTCCATTTATGTGCTCGGCTGTGCTGAGACCACATCAAGTAACACCTTTCTATAAATACTCATCAATCGGGATCTGTTTCTTTTATTGTAAACTCTGGCTCCCACACCGCCGCCGCATATAACTAAATGGATATCGCCGAAGAGATGATAGTGCACCTTTTGGCCATTCCTGAATCATTCTGGTAAAATGTTAAGCGATTCAGGACTCTAGCTGTATCTTCAACATTTTTACAAACATGATGCACATGTCCACTGAATCTACAATGCTTATCGATGATCACACCAACATATTTTACGTAACCGTTTGCGGAATTCTAGATCCTCCAATTGTCAGGGCTATATCGTCCAAACTCCTTCTGCTAGTTAAAAATATAATTATAAATTTGACCGGCGCAATCTGCAAACCATGGTAATAATTAATGCAAGGGCAAAGTGTCCACGAGCTGAGTACGTTGAGGTGTAATCTTTTAAGTCCATATTAATTAGTCAAAGTCAAAACATTAATTCAGTCAATATTTCACCTCTACGAGTACAGAAATTACTAACAGTGGAGATCGCTTTGGCACTGAAATCTCCTAGAATTACTGACTTATTATTAACCTTTGGAGACTTTCTGTTCTCTCAAGGAATTCTCACAAGTCACAAATCGGGAAAATTTACACACTAACCACCGTTAAAATATATTAAAGATAATGTATTTAATGTGTTAAATGTGTTGCCACCGTTCTTTCATCTCGGCCAAAAAGTTTTCATCCATGACAGCACGAAAAAATCCTTAACAGCCCCATCGCCGTTATTATCAGTGTATGAGGTACCACCAGCAGTGACTCCGATATTACTATAAAATCAACATTGTGTCCCCTCGCAATCCCATCTACTCATCTACCAGATCATGCGAGAGGACACTGCGTTTTGTGTTGGCCAGCAAAAATCTAGCCACTGGTCGGTAGAGACGCATCCAAGCCTCCGGTGCCATGTCTATTCCCACGTTCAGGGCAATCAATTTTTAAATGTCCATCTCTATCGCATAAAAAATACAACCGTCTCTGGTCAGGTCCCTCACACATAGAAGTTTCATGGCCTTGTGCCCAATATCTTTCTACTCTCATAATAAAATTCGGCAGTAAATCCAACCGACTTTAATCCTTCCATTCTTACATACATTATCAGCTATATCCGCTGACAGAAGAACCGTTGCAGTTTTTTTACTCCCAATCGTCATGCTTGTTAACTGATCCTCAGCAACTCCAGTTAGTGGGGATAAGGCTTGTACTATATCACCCGTAACAGATAGGGCATCAATATATTTTATGACCACTCTCTTCAGTCTTGTTCTACTTAAGCACGTCACCTGAACCTCTGCTACATTATCTACAACTTTTTTCTGAAATCTTATAACTTCGTCCACCTTGTCCTTTATGGGGACTAGTCCTTCGCCGGACTGACCCTTCCTAACTGATATAATCTCCGGTACATCACCATTCACATCTTCTTTAACACTCACCACCATCCGAAAAACCATCAGAAAAACTCCCACCTTGCGACTTAACGGCAGTTTTAGTGAGAGACCCACGTGGATGTTCCTAAGAAGCCGATATTTGTCGAGTTCCATTGAGATACACCTTAGAACATACATTACGTCTTCTGCCATCATATTTCGCCATCTTTTGTAATCATGATGCCAGAAGAGTCCCTAGTCACTTTAATTTTCCATCAATCGCTAGCACCTTTTCATTGGGAACCTTTCTGATAATTTTCCCAAAAAAAAGCCCATCAAGAGCAGCAAGATCCGCAACAAGAACTGAATCAGCCCGGGAGGATAAAAAACTCATTTATCTCTTCAGTATGTTTAAGAGCATCTCAAAGACATTTTTTTTTTAATCAAAATCTCCTCTAATTCTTCAGAATCAAACTACTTCTCCAAAAGATGATTAACACCTTCTCTCAAATTAGGCCCAGTTGGCTGAGTACACTGATCACATTTTGCTCACCAACCATCCTTGACATAATTATCGTCTTAAAATAAGCAATCCTTTTGATCAAACCATTATCTACCAGTTTGACCTCACATTTCGTATGCTTATCAATATTATCGTGTAACACCGAGGTCAACTCCTCTAGTAAGCTTAAGAGACTCATCTTCAGTGTCACTTCCCTCCGAACTAGGAGGGCGTCGTCATTTTGTGGGACGTCTTTCGCCTTTTTCAACACCAGCATGTCTGTGCTTCCATCCTTTCCGCTGTTGTCACCGTTGCTACTTTTTCTGCATACACACTTTTAGAAAAAGTGTTTAAAGTGTATACTTTTAGAAAAGTGAGTTTTTCTCTCTGCTCTCATAGGGCAAATCCCCAAGCGCCCTACTGGGTTTAAACGAGTTCCTGTTTTCCAGCAGTCTAACAAATTATCTATCTTCTTCCAGGTTAAGTGAACACAAAAACCAGTGCCAAAATTGAATTCTACACCAAAACTCACTGAAAACGAGTACCTACTTGCCCAAAATAAGGGTTGTCAAAGGGTGAGATAGGGTTCAGAAATTTGTATCCTCCTAAAACCGGGTCCCATGATAGGGCCCCTGGTCCCTACTGCAGTGTCCGCTAAAGTGGCTGCTCCCAGAGGCCCACAGCGTCTGGTCGGCGCCGGCCGTCTTATATCGGCGCCTCAAGGCAGTTTTTTCCCGACCTATGCTCGTCCGGCTATGTCTTTACCGCTGCGCCTTAGCGGGCTTTATACCGGGCTAGCAAGGCCTGCTGCTCGGATGGAGTTGCTGGAATGTCTTGCAAGATTCTACGTTGGGCCGACCGAGAAACTTCTTTTCCTCCTGGTGACGGTCGGCGGCGGAATGCTCTCGCTATGCTGGTACAACTTTTATAGGTGGCTGCAAGTGCTGTGGCTGCAGTGCCGCTGTGATGGGAAGGTTGCACATTGGCTTCCCCACCAAGCCAGCGTGGTTTGGTGGGGAGAAACGCGTCTGCAGGCGCTTAAGTAGATTGCATATATACGGACTAGCTTCGCGCTCGCCAGTAGTAAACACATCATGTGACAACAATTTAAAATTTGGTCTGCTCTGAGCCAATAGCAGCTAAAATAAAATTTTTAGCATATATAACAAACCAACAGACCACTTGTTTTTATTAGATAGATTATGATGATTATTATATTAAAAAGATTAATTAGAATGTGTATTTGAACTTGTTTGATTTTTGTAACCGTAAAAAGTTTAAATTAGATCATTTATTTAACTTTTTATGAAACAATGTTTCACTATGTCTGTTTTTTTTAATAAATAAGAACTGATATCATCATAATTTTACTGATTACTCTATATATCAATTAGTGTATTACAATATATCATTTATAAAAATGTACAAAAAAAAATTCACGCTAAATAATGGATGCATTATTAACGCAATGACATTGAAATTCTGAAATAAGTAGCAGTTTTAATGATAATAAATGACATAAAAATAATACTTTTTCATGTAAATCGATTTATGCAAACAAAAAGAAATCATGTTGTTACAATGAACAATGCTGATGTAAATATAAAACAACATATTATAAGTAATAAATAATCTAGTTAGAAATTAAATAATAAATTATGCATTTAGTGGTTTTTTATTATTTATTTTTCCTCAGAAAAAATTAGTTAACTTGTTATTATTTATTTTAATCAAAACAATATGTCGTTTACAACAGATTTAAGATTTAAAACTTTTTGGCGTTGTAGTTAATTTTATATTTTTATACATTTATTTTTGATTAAAATACTTGAAAATTATAATTTTCTTTTGCTATTAGATTATTTTAATTTTATTTATTCTTAATTTTATTTTTGTCCACCAATCCAAGATGGTAGGCTTGATAACCTATTTTCAAACATTAGCTATATAGTTATTATCCTATTACTGTAACATTTTTTCCAGTTGCATTAATTTAAAAAAGATACCATTAAGCAAATTTCAGATATTTTTTCTTAATTAAAAAAAAAAAAATTATTTCTAATTCCAGTTCGTAAAATATTCATTCAGATTGAATTTTAATTTATAATATTTAAGTTAAGAAATGGAAAACTTTTTGCATATTTTGAATAGGATTTTTAGAAAGGAAAAAAATACAAAAATGTCATATTACTGAATAATTTAGTTTTGTTAGTATGTTTTCTGAACTTAACAGAATAAGAAAATGTATAAATGTTTCTAAGAAAAATAGTACAAGCTGAAAATAAAGGCAGATAGAGTGAGTAGAAAATGAGGATTATTTTATTAAAATTGCTCATCGTATCGATATGGTCAGAATTCGCAGCCATTGTCACCGTGCCATCTGCAAACAATGCTAGTATAAGGTTGTGTGGAGTGGGAAGGTCCTCAATAAAAACCGAGAGTTTCAAAGAAACTTGTCTCCAGTATTTTATTTTCATCTATTAAATTTTTTGTTAAACTTGATCCAAAAATGATTTACGAAATGAGTTTGTCTTTTTCCCTCTGATTATTTCTTTTGTAAAATGCATCCCCTGCAATTAAATATCGAAGATTTACTTTGCATCAAGAGATGGTGGTTTGAAGGACGTAGGTCAACAAGATTTTAAACTTATGACGACTACCGTTATATTATTAAAAAATATTTACACGAGTTCAATTTTTTTTAAAACATATTACAAAATTGTGATTTAAGTTCCTGAAGATGAAAAATTAATTTCCGAAAGGCTACAACATAAAATAAAATTATTGGTAAGTGCATTTGAGTATTTATCATTATATAATCGTACCAACGGGCTATGCTTGATAAAATTATTATAAATGATTATTGCTGCAAATATCATTAAAACTGGTATATTCGTTCGTAACTGTTCAGATGAACAGAAAAACATGCATCTGCTGAAATAATTGGGTAAAATTTTATTAGTGGACATAAATTGAATTAATCACACTTCTGTTCAGATAACACAAAAATAAACATAAATGACTACCTAAGCAAGTTTTATTCTTTGAAATACATTTATAGAAAATACAGACAGAATTTTAATTATAAATTCATTATGTTGATGGAACAAACTGTACCACCAGTTCTGACAAAACGTTTTCTTGAACACACTCTTAATTTTGCTTAATCTTTTTTACAGTAAGCTAATATTTTTTTTTTTTTGCTTAAATTAATATTTAAAAAGCGCTTTTTCTTAAAATAATTGTATTCCAGTAATGTACAAATTAATTTATTTTATATAAACCGAGTTTATCTTCAGCCAACTATGAAAATTTGGAAATAACATCATTTCTTAAAAATATCTTTTATGTCAAACAATTTACAAAATTTTTGTAAATTATATTGAAAACAAAGTTTTGTATATTTACTAATTTTATTTAAAATTATTTATCTACCTGTAGCACAAAAGTTATTTATGCATCTACTCAAAATAATCACAAAAAAAAAATTACAGTTATATTAAACACATTTTTTTAAGCCTTATTAATCACCCAATAATAAAGCTGTCTGGATAAATGTATGCCGAAATCCTTCTTTAATTAAATAAATAATAATGAAATAATCAATTAAGGCTCGGGAAAATCCAATGGGTCCTGTTTTTCTGGGTGAACAAATAATAAATATTATTATAATATTTATTCGTATATATTAACAACAAAATAAAGTAATAGCTGTTCTTTATTGTACTTTATCATGTTCCAGTAATTCGTGTTTTCCAACACGAACAGTCAACACTCCTTAACAGTCAAGTTAACCACTCCTGAGAAATGTCAATTAATTGATTTCCAATAAATTGAATTGCAGAAGTCTAAATAAAATAGTAACCTCATACTCTAAATAATTTGTTTTTTTTTTTTTTTTTGTTTAGTTCTTACAAAGAAATTGATAATTTTGATATAAACATTGTTTTCTTTGTTTTTAATTAATTCGATTTTTTTCAACATTATTCAACAAAACATTTTAAACATTAATTTCATTATCATTTAAAAAATTCTAATTACATTTAAATTTATTGTATTTAAATTACTCCAAAGAAAATAAATTAAAACGAAAAAACCGTATTATAATTATTATGTAAGATTTCTAAGTAGCAAGTAGCATAAATAAATATTAATTTAGCTTCATTGTGCACGCTTGATGGATACATCATTTGCAGTACAGTTATTTTTTTAACAAATTGCTCTGATCCCAGCTGCTATTTTATTGCTTTAAAATACATGAATACAGAAAGCTAGCTACAAGTCGTGAATATAGCTTTGAAAACCTTTTTTTAATACTGTTAATTTTTTTTCTTTTAATAGCTTAATGTAGTTTATTTTAATGGAATTGAGGAATGTCTTTTAAAAAGATATTTTCTTACATTGACTAAATGATAATAATAAAAAAAAGAAGTCATTAATATTAATCGTTGTACCAAATTAATTTTCATTTATAATTAGTTTTGCATTCATAAGTAAAATTTTGTTTCTAATTCTTTAAATTTTAATTACGTGTACAATTAAGCAATCAATATTCAATGTAATCTCACCGTAGTCATACGGCAATTTTTCCAAGATAAAAAAATCTCACCAATAAATAAAAAAATAATAATAATGTCAATTAGAAATGTACTTAAAGATGATTTGTAAAACATATTTTACAAATTTATTTCGTGGATATTACCGAAAGAAGATAGTGTGTACTGAATAATCCAAGTTCACACTTTCCCCTCAAATAGCAGTATACGATGGTTGTCAATCTTGGGAACGGTTACTCCATTTCGTGAACAATGCATACTTGTTCCTTATGTCAGGTTGCAACAATCGTTGGGTAAAGGCATTGAACTTACACTTCCTACGCATTAAGTCCTGAGTGTTGTTAAAAAATACAATATATATTTTAATAAGAAATAAATTAATAAGTAAACCAGTTAATTTTTTAGAATCAATATGAATGTTTTTATTTTTTTACTTAGTCCATTAATTTTTGTTAATAATGTGAAAAGGAGATTTCATCAAAGTAAATTAGCATAAGAAAAAAATAAAATAAATTATTATATCAACGCAGTTGCTTTAGCGGTGGTACCATGATGTTGAAAAATTGTTTAGGTACAAAAAAACGGTCTGAAAATTGAAAAAAAAAAAAAAAAAATTTCTGGCGGGTAGGTGGGCAGTGGGAATCCCGATATTCTATACGAATGCATTAATTACATTAGATGGTGTTATATGGTCTTCTGTGGAGTAGGTAATGTGAATTTCTGAACAAAATTTATAGCACCGTTAATAAAATCGTCAAAAATCGAGATATCTCGTCTTAAAACTTTCATACCCAATAAAAAATTATATATAATATATAGCATCGATAGAAACAGAGAGAATATTGTAATTCTACGGCCGTTCGTTACAATACATGGTCGGTGTAAAGTTGTAGATAAACGTTTTATGGATGCAAGGAGGACCAATATGTATATATTATGTATAGTAGCTGATGTGGTGTAGTCGTTTTTAAATGAATAAAGACCAGCTCTTGGTTAAACGATTATTTATTGTTTTAAACTGTAGTACATGCGTTGATGACGTTGAAGGCATAATAGTATAACATAGTGTAAACTTGAATAGTATAAATTTCTTGGATATATTGAAATTAATACTTATGAATAAGAAACTTGCGTAATAACATAAAAGACTAATGAATAATTATACATATGAGTGATACATTGTATGTTGCAACTAAGATGTTTGAAAAACTACAGGCTCCTACTCGGTGTCTATGCAACCGAATACGACTCGTAATCGGATAGCAAGAACGAAACGACCATGTCGGTGTCTAACCTTCAACGTTCTCAGTGCATAGAACGTAACAGTCGGTTCCATTTTTAAAAAAAAAAATATTATTTCTTGATATTCTTTTGCTTGTTTATATTTCGTATGAAATCTTTTATCCTTTTTTAAGAAACCGTCTCTTATTATGTTTTTTATTTTTTCTATTAAAAAAAAAACCTTAATTGAAATTAAAAAAAAAAAAACATTTTCTTAAATTTATTTCATAGTTTTCCTCTTTTTATACATCTGTATTTTATTCTGTCTTCGTAGAGCTTTTGAAAGTAAAAATTTATTGAAGTCCATAGTATATGATAAACATCTGAAACTAAAATATTAATAACTAAGATTTTAAAATGTTAATTTAAAATACGTACTTCTATAAAAATTATCTTTTTTCCTTGATTTTTTCACAATTTATATACACACGTCCATAAAAAATTTGTTTCTTAAAATCAGGAAAAACAAATTCTTATTTATGTTTTTTAAACAGCAGTTAATTAAATCTTTATTTTCAGTTCTTCTTATGAAGGTAATAGGAACAATTGAAAAAACTCTGATATAAGATTTTTTTTTTTTTT
>JAAAKQ030273223.1:0-10576 GCA_010016005.3 Zanna intricata | reverse complement strand
TTTATTGGAAACTTTTTTCTTATTTTTAGATATACAATCCGTTTCCGAGAGATTGCCGTGCAGTTTTGATACACCCTTTATATATATTATATATGAAAACCGGGCGAAATCTTTCACTAACTGTAACTCGCTAACAAAACGTTTTCAGGCATATGTTTTAAATGCATAAATTTTATTTAGAAACGAAACACTACATACGATACAATAAACACATAAACATTATAAAGGAAACGTGTGGAGAATTTAATTTGGAACAAAATGATGTAAGATAAATTGAATAATAAATAAGAAAAGTTAGAAGAATTCAAATTTTATTTAGAAACATTACATTGCTTCATTTGTCAGACATACACTACTTATGTTATGTAAAAAAAAATTGAAATTTTTTTCCAAAAAATGACCAAAAAAAAAAAATTGATAATTTTTTTTTTGGTCATGTGAATAATTTTTAAAAACAAAATTTAATCTTAAAAAATTAAAATATTTTACGTAGACACCACATGACTTACTTATACACCTTTTAAATTACTTATACATATTTTTTTTCTTTTTTAATGAAAAGTACAAAAAAATTTATTTCATTAATAACTACATTTTTTTTTACGAATTATTCACATGACAAAAAAATGAATTTCGATTTTTTTTTTTTTACATAAAATAAGTGCATTTCTGACAAATACAGTAGTGTATTGTTTCTAAATAAAATTTGAATTCTTCTAACTTTTCTTATTTATTATTCATTTTATCGTACATCATTTTGTTTCAAATTAAATTCTCTACATGTTTTCTTTATTATGTTTATCTGTTTATTACCTCATTAACAAAGTTATTATACATCAAACATAAAAAAGTGTTGTTTTTTTTATCTCAGTTTATTGGTTTTCACCCCCAGAAATATCTCAAAAACTACTGCAGATATGTATTTTGTTCCATGTTTCTTCAGATCAAAAATGTTAGAACGCATTAATTTTTTCCCTTAATTAACGTCCTAAATATTTCAATACGACCATATATAACTAGGGTACCTGTCATTAGAGAGAATTCTTTCACAAAATATAACTCGCAAACGAAGCATTTTAGGATATATGTTTGTATTAACTTTTTTTTATAGCTGTCAACAGAATAGGTTATGAAAGTCCCGAGAGACTTCGTGATACAACCTTTTATGTATGCATAATAGATATTTAATAATAACAATGTCAGTGTTTCATTAATGACATTAATGCGCTTGACAGTAAAATATAAGTTTATTTTGATATCAATGAAATGAACTTGATCATTCCTAGGAGAATTTATAGTTAGATCGTTATATACCAGTAAATATATATATATATATATTTTTTTTTTTTTTTCATAAAATGAATTCTTCTTTTTCCTACATTATGAAATGGTAAGAAAAATCCTGAAAACACAAAAAATGTCAATAACTCGACACATAATTAATCAACTGGAATGGGAAATTATATAAAACAATCTGAAAATCACGTCACAGCTAATGAGGCTTAACTCAAAAACTTTCTCAACCCGTAGTCGATATGAGCGAACATTGGTTATTCTTACATTATAAAATTGTAAGAAAAATGCTGAAAATAAGAAAATTATAATAACCCTGGGGCTTTACCCTCTAGATTAATATAATTTCGTACGTAATATTTTGCATATTTAAATTAAAGAAAAAAAAGTTTCAAATCAGTACACAACATATTAACCATTTAATGGATCACGTGATTCACTACTTTTACCTGTACTTTATGTTTAAAACATTAAAATTTTTTAATCCAAGTTATAAAAAGTTTCAAATAGACCGATAATGCATTTTCTATATTTATAAAAATCACTTTCGGCACCCCAGAAGGCGAAGGTAGATTTCATCGGTGCTAAGTAGGAGATAAAAAATATTTCCAGCTTAAAGTTAAGAACTATAAATTTTGTAGTTCATTTTGTTGTTTCAGATAATACTGTTAGGTAATGTTTAGAGGAATAACGACCACTTTAAACCGATTCGATATTGTGCCTATTAAGGGAAGTATGATTTTTTTGTCTTCGAAATCTCATTTCAAAAAACTTTACATAGATAAGTTTTAGGCCCTCATCCAAATAATAGTGGAAACTTTAAACGTATTCGATATTTTATTCTGTTTTTTTAAAAAGCCTCCCCATTTCCACCTCCAAGGTCTGTTTTTGCCCACTAACGAACTAGAACGAGATTTTGTTTCGTTATATTATATGTAACAATTTGAAACTGATTGACGTAAGATTACGGCAGTTATCGTTTCCACAAGAAAGTGAAATATATATATATATATATATAGAGAGAGAGAGAGATATTGACGCCGAATGGCTTCGACGACAGTGGACCTCAACATTTTTTCGTGGCCCTGAAAAGGACCGTTTGTATCGTTGTTAATGTTAACCTCGTGACAGCCCTGAGAAGGGCTGTTGTTGTTAGCTCTGAGGACAGCTGTTGGATCCGGGAGATGGTCTTCGGCGAAGTTTACTCGACCGCAGTCGGGAGTTGCGGCTCGTCCGTTGAAATGCGACCGGGCTTTCCCTCAGCGGCGGTTGAGTTCCCACAACAGCGTGGTAGTGGAGACCCCCAGAGCCCCGCAGTGCCGGGTCGGCGTCGATCATCATTCGCCGGCGCGGCCGAGGTGGTTCTCCTGGGATCCCACGCTGGGTCGGCTCTCGTAGCTGCGTCCGCTGGCCAGGGCGATGGAAGTTCGGCTTGCTGGAGCGGGAATGGTAGGTCCGCATCCAGCGACTCCCTCGGCGGACCGGCCAAGCCTGCTGCTCCGGCGGGGTGATCCAGCGTTGAATCGACTAGGGAACTCCTTTCAGCTTTTTACATCTTCTTCTTCTCCAAGGTCTTCTCTAGGTGATATTTTATGCTAAAGAATGAAGTTTCACGCTAGGAAGCCTTCATTTATTAGAGCTCAAAATGGTGGGGTAGTGCTGCCATGCTGGAGAATAGATTCGCGATCAGATGCCGTGTAGTGGGAGTATGCGCCTGTGCATGCGCATTGTATACTGTAATCCCTCTGACTTACCTCGTTCGGGCGTTCGCCGAGTTAAAGGCGTGTGGTAACAATATATAAACATTTTTGAACTGACGGTGGTTTTGGGGTCTGGGAGGTGTGAAACGAGAAAATATATTGCATTTTTTCGGAAGTCGAATCATGGTATCCATTAAAATCGGTAGCTTTCTTAAGAAATCTAACTAATAGATCTAACTTTCGAGATCGATTTATAAAATTTAAATTAATTTAAAAAAATAATAATAGTTATATCGATTCCGTTAAGGATAAAATAAAGAAAATGGGAGAACGACGGAGCTTTTGAATGTAATGGTATAATAAATTTAAAAGCAAACGTCAAAAAAAGTATACTACACTCATATGTTTTACGCAAATTGTTATTTAATTTATTAACGTTTAATAAGAAATATAGGTTTTAAATGCCTCTTTTTTTAATTACTTTCCTTTAAAACGTTTTTAAATTATGCTAAAATTAAATTACCCGTGAACGAGGGTCACATATAAATCGAACTCGTACACGAACAGGAGTGGGCGGGTGCGGAGGGTTATTATAGATGATGATGTGGGGAGGACATATGCTGCCTTGACATTCATATATTTCTGGTCAATAGCAGCGACATGTCAGAGCAGTAAGTTCCGTCGTCGGTAGCGCAACTTATAATCGTGAAATTTCTCACGAATGATGGTGTCAAAATCTCAGAAAGTTTTACTTAATTGAGTGCTCAGTTAGGGGATATGTCTTTTTCACGTACCCTAGACTATAACTGGGCCAGAAAATTTGAAGGAGGGAGTGAAGCTGTAGAAAGTAAGAATCAAAATAGCCGTTCAAGAGAAAGAATAGGAGATTACAACGGTAGACTGATCCATGAGACCTCACTGAAGACGATTAGTACCTTACGGCTGAAAAAAACTTCGAAAGTGGGTATGGGGAATGGGAGTACCCATTTCATTATCACAAAGAACCTAGGGTTCCCCTAAGTCTGTATAAGATGGGTTACAACAGCTTTTACCCGAAATCGTAAAGAAATAGGAAAATATTTTTGGAAAGGTTCCCTCCTGAATCAATCTCATCGAGAAAGAAATAATTTTTTGTATTGAATAATCAAATACGATGAAACATGGGTCCATTATAGGATCACTACGAATATGGAGTGGGATAGGAGTAGAAGCCTTTAAAATTCGTAAATGCGACAGTCAGCAAGAAAAATCCTCACAACCGTCATCGGGACTGGAAAGGAAAATTGCTCGTCTGTCCCACTGTAAAAGCTACGTAATAATGCGACAATAAACCGAACGAAATTTACTTGGTAACGTTTGTACAGTGTAGATTTATCTCCCTGCTATAAATTTTTGTTTGGAATTGAAGGAGGTACTGAGCGTAAATAGATTTCAGAGTAACAACAAAGTAGAGGAGTTGGGGGATTTCGTGCGCAATTGGCTCTTGACACATCTTCACACCTTTTGTGAAGAAGAGATCCACAATTTCCCCATACAAAGGAAAAAATGTGTAGAGCTAAATGAAGACTACGTAGACAAGTAATATACTTACGGAGTAATTAAAACTGATAGACTCAATTTCGTAACTCTCTATTCCAAATTAATAACTAACGAGAAATTTGAAGTAAATAACACCTGGTATACTTACAATACAGTTTACAGTGACAATTCATAAATGTTCAACAATTTCCCCTTGGCTGCACGGCACACATCTAGCAGCAGTAGCTGAACTCGTCCTGCCCGCGAGGAAGCATATCTTATGTTACTGAGTTCTTTTCAGTTCAGCCAGATTTATTGGTAGAGGTGTATGTAAACTACACCTTTCACAAAGCCCCACAAGAAAAAGTTACATGGCGTGAGATCAAGTGATCTTGAAGGCCAGAACTGAAGAGCCAGATCTTCTTCCTGATGCGTCCTATCCTTCCGCTGAGGTAGAGATTCAGTTAGATAGCGTCGAACATTGCGCTACTTATCGTTAAATTTTTCACGAATAATGGCGTCAAACCCTCCGACATTTTTACCAAGCTGAGTATTTAATTTGTTTTTTCAACAGAAGTCCTTTGAAGACTTTCACGTGAAGTTTTGTAAATCTTCATTTAGTTGAGAGAAAAGATAATTTTTTTATCATGTTCTGCACGCAGTAACTGTGTGTTCTGCAACAAAAATGATCGATAAATCTTTGTTTGCGATAGGACGCAAAACCCTATTAATCTTGAGGGAGTCCCATGTTGCAGTTGTAATGCGGTTTTTATAGACCTCGTAAACGAACCATTATGTCTCTTCATTTTTCCACTGAGGTGGAACTTTTCGCTTCTCGCTGCAACTTAAACGTGAAAGAAAATCGTCATCATCCAAATTTTCAAGCATTTAATCAAAAAATTCTACATTCTATCGCAAAGAGCCTGTGAAAGTTGTAGTTCAAGTGATCTATAGTATCTACAGGATTCTCAACAATGAAAAAATATAGTTTAATAGATGTCCCTACCTCAAATTACATAATTTTTAGTTTGAGATCACAGTTGGGGTGTATATTGTAAGCCATTTTTGAAAATAGCTCTCAAAAACATTAAAAGGACACAATTTTGTTTAAAGTTGTTGAAGCCAGATTTTCTTTTTTTACGTTAAATTTTTTGTCAACGCCTTCACCGCGTTTCATCTATATTCATTCTAATTGAAATTTCCGAGATGCCCCTACACTGAGGGCTTCCTGGATGATTGTGATAGTCTTACGCCAAAAAAATAAATCGTTGGGTAGGAGCATTAGCCAAATTTAATTTTTGTATATTTAAAACTTGAATAGTATTTTAATGATTTTCATAATTTTTAATATCCTAAATGTAAAAGAATTTTTTTAAATATTAAAAGAAGAAATGATTACGTACAACGGTTTGGAGCCGTGCCAGTATATAAGTATTATTTATTCCATTATTTTACAGTGTTTACAATAAGTTAAAACAGATAAAATTTAATAACATACATGGAATTAAAATGTAATTCTCATAAAACTATAACAAATGCAGTTAATTAATTCTTCTTTTATAAATAAAACTAGCCCTTCGGGCGGGCGGTGTTTCGGAATGGAATTATGAGGTGTCCAAAATTGATTTTCCTCTTTTGTAAAAATATATATATTTTTTTTTTAATGATAAAAATTAATAAAACGGAAGTTGAATTAGATTTAACTCTAGAAATTGATACTAACGAATCGGGATTTTCCGCCAGTGATCGGTACATTCCAGTGTCTACTTTTTGGTTATAGTTAATTATTTTATGAAGAAAAATAATCACATAAATAAAAAAAATAGATTATTAATATATATTTTGCATATATATGCAATATATAATAATATAATAAGTATACACTTGACCACCACGAAACATATACTAACGAATCGGGATTATCCGCGAGTGATCGGTACACTCCGGTGGTATGCTAAGGGAGGTGGACACATACACAAACACTCACAGAAACACGTACTAATGCCTTTTAGTAGGATAGGATTTTATTAGTTTTAAACTTTTGTTACAACTGAATAGTATCACCAGAATTTTACGTAACAGGGTGTAGGTTTTTTCCAGAAAAAAATATTTGTATTGAGCAAGGAAAAATTATATAATTAATAATAATAATAATAATTTTTTTGGCGGGGGGGGGGGTGGAGGTGGAAAATACATTTACGCACGGAGTGTCGGGCTCCTCTTGATTGTTTTTCCAATCACCATCAGCAGACTACCGACTAAAATCACCCCCTTCTACCAGTACTTAACCCGGAACCGTTTATCACGTTACTTTAGGCCGAGTCCTACTGTACTAGTCTGAGAAGGCCGCTACCTAATTCCCAGGATTATCCAAGTCATCCTTCTTCGTCCTGAGAATGCTGCCAACGAATCGAACCACTCTCTCAGCAGTAAGGCTACGGAGCATCATCGCAACCATGGTTGGGGGCTCAGTGCCCCGAGATCCACCTCTAGTATCCCTCGATCTGCTGCCCACCGAGCATATTTGAAAAAGGCCTGCTCGGACACACCTTTCAAATGTGCTCGGAAGTTATATCAGGTCGTATTAAAATTTTTAGGACATTAATTAAGGGAAAATATTATTGGGTTCTAAGGTTTTTGATTTGACAGGGATGGAAAAATATATATATATATATATATATATATGTCTGCAGTATTTTTTGAGATATCTGGGGGTAAAAATCAATCAAATCAATAAACTGAGGTAAAAAAAAAAAAAACACTTTTTTATGTTTGATGTACAATAACTATGTTAATTAGGTAGTAAACACACAAACATTATAAAAAAAAACTTTTATAGAATATAATTTGGAACAAAATGATGTAAGATAAATTGAATGATAAATAAGAAAAGTTAGAAGAATTCAAATTGTACTTAGAAACAATGCATTACTGCATTTGTCAGAAGTACACTTATTTTATGTAAAAGAAATTCGAAATTCTTTTTTTGGTGATGTGAATAATTTGTAAAAACAAAATTTAGTCTTAAAAAATTAAAATATCTGATGTAGACACTACATGACTTACTTGTACACATTTTAAATTACATATACATTTTTTTTTAAATGAAAAGAACAAATAAATTTATTTCATTATAACTTTTATTTTTTTTTTTTTTTTTGTTATTGAATTATTATTTATTGTAAAATTTTTATACAGTCAGAAGTTAATAATAATAATTAATAAATTTAAATTAAAAAAAAAAATTTTAAGGAAAAAAGGAAATGAAATCAGATTCGAACCGATGTTCCTTCTTCCTTTTGTAAGATCCAAACATTTCATTAATTAAAATTTATTTGGCTATAACTCTGGAACCAATGAAAATAAGTATCACTTGTGATATAAAGTTGAAAAAATCTCAATGAGGGCTTATTACTGCAATAAAGAAAAAGTCCAAAATTCAAATTTTTTTGGATTTTGGGCATTTTTGAACACTTTCGGTTCAGTCGATTGCAATCAAATGGGGAGGTGCACAACTAGACATTACAACAGTCCTAAATCCAAATTTTCATCATCCTAGGCTTTCACGAAAAATTTCGATTTTCAAATTTCAACGGAAACATCCATTTTACTCATCCCTGATTCCATTTTGACTAGTTTCGGCTTGACGTCTGTATGTACGTACGTATCTTGATAACTAAAAACCGATTCACCGTAGAATGTTGAAATTTTTCATTTAGGACTGTTGTAACTTCTAGTTGTGCACCTCCCCTTTCCTTTTGATATTGCAATCGACTGAACCAAAAGTATCCAAAAAAGCCTAAGATCCAAAAAAAAAATGGATTTTTGACTGTTTCTTAACGACAGTAATAAGCCTTAATTAAGAAATTTTCAACGATATATCATAAAAGGTACTTGTTTTCCTTGGTTCGAGAGTAATAACCAAATAAACGAAACATTTGGATCTTACAAATTGCGAGGGGTCTGGTTCGAATTAGACTTCGTCTCCTTTTCCCTTTTTTTATTTATTTTTTTTAAATTTAAATATATTTATGTAGTAACAATTATTATCTCTGTAAAAAATTTTACAATAAATAATAATTCAATAATAACAAAAAAAAAAAAAAAAATGAAAAAATATCAGAATTTATTAATGAAATAAAATTTTATGTACTTTTCTTTTTTCGGAGGTCCCGGGTTCGAATCCTGGTCAGGCATGGCATTTTTCACACACGCTACAATTCAATTATCTCATCCTCTGAAGATATACCTTAACGGTGGTTCAGGAGGTTAAAAAAAAAAAAAAAACTTTTTTTTTTAAATGGGTATATGTAATTTAATAGGCATTCAAAGAATTCATGTGGTGTCCACATCAGATTTTTCACCGTTGTTTGTTAAAAATAAGATCTGATAAGTTAATTAGTCTTGCCTTTTAGCTATTGAAAATTATTATTAAACATGTTTCTTTACCTACATATTTTTTATTAACAATGGGCATATTTTTAAAAATAAATTTTACTCTATACTGTTAAAGATTTTTTCCCACAATCATCCTAAGACGTACTCAGTTTTCGTAAATTTTAAAATTACCTCTTTGAATTTCTTCTTTAAGCAATTCCTTTATTTTATTTCTTTTTTTTATCAGTGTTTTGGGGTTTGAAGGCAGACAAAGGATATGAAATATATTCTTGTTGTAACTGGGCACAATATATTCTTTTAACTCATATTATTTTAGTCTTAAGGCTAAAACACATTTTATATGTCAGAAGGGAGCTGTTATATTGTCCAATAACTCTTTCTTTTCCTCCCCACAGATGTTATTGCGTATTTTTAGACCAAAGTTTACCATGAATTTCCACAGAAATTTTTTTCACTTTTATTTCTTTTTTTTTTTTTTTTTTGTTGGATATTCTGAAATAAAATATATATAAGTTTTTGATCAGTATTTTTTATCGTATGGTGTGTATATATATTCTATTTTTTACTAAAAATACAAATATAATTTTTATTACCGTCTTGTTATATATATTTCATAGAAATATTTTTTCCTACATATTTTACCACATCAATATATCAGCATCGTCAGAAAATGCCCTCATCACTTTTAGTTAGTCTTACATGTAAAAAAAAAAAAAAACCGCTTAACATCACAACATATTATTAAAAATTAAAGTATATATATTTACAAAAAGCACGCAAAAATTGCCATGTTATCCGGTCTAAATGTAGGCCTTAATAGTAACTAATAGTAAAAAAAAAAAAAAAAAAATGTATATATATATATACGTATATGACTGAAAAGTAACTAAGTAACTTATATCCCTAAAACGTTTTTCATTATTGAAATAACTAAATTAGGTTTGCAGAATTCTTCGTTGTCTTTCAGAGGATATACATTTATTTCACTATTTTGGTTTATGATATTTTGATAAATGATTTTTGGGCGGAGGGTGTGGGGACAAGTAGTAATTTCAAATGGGTTCACTGTTAATTTGATATATCATTTTAAAGAAGTCGATGAAACGGGAAAAATGATACAACATTAAATTCTGATCGCTCAATCCAAAATGACGGCCAAAAAATGTTTGTTTCAGATTGGCTGAACTTCGGTTGTATGCTCTCCATTAATTTTTTTCTTTTTGTTATTTGAAATTTCGTGATTATCTCTTTGGAAATACTCTCCGATAAGAGCGGATAACTCAGTTATTTCTAATTTAAAATATTCAGCCTTCAGGTGTTAGCGGGGTGAGATTGAGATGGCTCAAAAATGTTAAATGGGATTAATGGTCTTCTGATATCCCAACTCTTGTAGGGGAAGACACCCACCTTGTGACGTTCCGTTCGCCACACCACCCCCTCCCGTTCCTAGCCCTAATGGGCTTTACCCTTTCTTTCTTTATCTGTTTAGCCTCCGGAACTACCGTAAGGTATTACTTCAGAGGATGAATGAGGATGTTGTGTATGAATTTGAATGAAGTGTAGTCTTGAACAATCTCAGGTCGACCACTTTTGAGAAGTGTGGTTAACTGAAACCCAACCACCAAAGAACACCGGTATCCACGATCTAGTATTCAAATCCGTATAAA
>JAAAKQ030273201.1:0-10576 GCA_010016005.3 Zanna intricata | reverse complement strand
AATTTTAAACATGTCGACTCTTATTAACAACAAAACCGATGAAAACTTAGAAGAAAATGTTACAAAAAAAGAAAACAGATGGGTCTAGTAGTACAATAATTTTAGACCTACGGAAAACAAATTTGCAACATTGATTTTTTTCATCACAATTTGTTTAAATACTACTCATTGTTATATACTTGTAATAATATTTTTCATTGAACTGAATAATAGTGTGAAGCATTACAAATGATGTTATCCTTATTAAACATCAGTAATAAAGACTCAACAAAATTTTTTATTGTTTATCATTGGCATGCCATGGCACCAAATATGCAATAGCTTACAGTACATTATTATGCGCATAAAACAATAATTTTACTTGCACGTGGAAGTGATAGAATGATTCACCTTAGATGATTGATGATTCATGATTCTACTCAGATGTAACTCATACATACTGAAATCAAATTTATATTTGCTGCACAGAGTTTTGTGATAAGGATTAGTTCATGAATATTTAATTTGTAAACATACAAATATTCCTGTACTAGAACTGTCTCAAACTCAACTTGAACTCAAAAATTAATTACTAGTGTCATCTTTTGTAAGTAATAATTTAATGTCCCCCTTTCGCGTCATTAAAAACAGATAAAAGCATTAAAAAAATTGGTAATCTGATTTGATCTGATCGTCGGTTAACTATTCATGTGATTGCTGAAACTGTAGGAATTGACGAGTGCATAAGGCAAATTTTACATAAAAATTTTAACATGCAAAAAGTGTGTGCAAAAGTGGTGCCAAAAATTTTCACAATCAAATAAAAAGAAGCTTGTGAAAATGTTTGTTCCAACTCTGAATGTCACTGAAAATGATCCAGACATCTTGGAAAGTGATAACATGTGATGAACCTTGGTTTTCACTTATGATCCATGCTTACTAATGATCTATACTATTTATGATCCATACTTATTAAGTATCAATCCATGAATTGGAAGGCCCCAATTTCATTGAGAGCTAAAAAAGCTCAACTGAGTAAATCAAAATTCAAAGCGATAATGATTGTTATTTTGATATTCTTGGGATTGTGACCTTCACTGGGTTCCTGAAGGTGAAACTATTAATCGACATTACTACCTTGAGGTCCTTGCTCAACTCTAAAAAATTAAGAAAAAAATTAACCAGAATTGTGGAAGAGCAAGTCATGGGTTCTTCATCAGGACAATGTATTGGTTCATACTGCATTGCCTGTCAAAAAGTTTCTAACCAGTATAATATCCCACTGTTAGACCATCCGCCTTATTTGCCTGATCTGGCACCTTGTGACTTTTATCTGTTCCCCAAGGTCAAATCTGCATTAAAAGGAACAACATTTCAGACCATTGAAGCTGTGAAAGAAAAAGTGGCACGCATATGAAAGAGCTCACCGAAGAAGATTTCCAGCACTGTTTCAACAATGGAAAATCTGCATGGAGCATTGTAGGAATAGAGGAGGGGTGTATATTGAAGGGGATAATAAGGACTGAATGTGTATAAATTTAAAATAAAATATTTTACAGTATTAGTCTTGTTATTTAATAGCCACATCTTGTATATATACATTAAAGAATATAATTTAAAAAATGTATATTTCTGTAACAAGGGACTAATTGAATGTCCCAAAGCTATATAGCATACATCTTTATAATATTACACTCTAGTCCTGCATAAGATATGTGGTTCTTGGATCTTCTTTCCTTATATAGTTAATAAGTACACAGTTAGAACAGACTATAGTTGATTGCTGCAGATTATTTATTTTGTATGAAATAGGGATTATGTGTATGTCATCCAGTTTGTACCCTGAATCAACTCTGATCAGGTCTGAGAATATGATACTGATGAGAGCATACTGATTCAGTTAAAAGGAGTTATACATTTTTATTGATCTGGACTGTACTCTGTGACACTAACTTTAGTGAAAGAACTTCTTTCATTAGTATTTCTGTACTTGTATGCATGCACATTCTTCTAAATTATCTATTGATATATTTTATGTTCTTTTAACATTTATGGTTACCTGATCTTGATAAATTTAGTTTCTTCTATAGATCAAAATATCCCTTTGTAGTGAGAGAATGATTCGTAAATAATTAAAATGATATCTGACTTCCTCACAATAATTTATTTAACCAAAAACTCTTCATTTAACAGAAATAAAGCGCAGTTACAAATAGCAGTGTTACTGATCGGAACTAACTTTGATACATTGAGTCAGTTGATTATGTACTGTCTGTTGTACTTCTAGAAATACTATAAGAACACTAAAAAAATTTATTTGCTTTTATTACTAATTTCTACTCTATTTATAAATACAACTTATTCCAGACAAAATAAATAATTACATTAATTATAAAACAAAACTTTGTCAATACAAATTGCCTAATAAAAATTTGTTCTTTTGTAAAAATATTTATACAAAGATACCAACCTTACTGCTTCTAGCAGGTTCCATACCTTTCTACTAAATTCGAAAGGACATGATTTTACACAACAAAGATTGGAGTATTTTAATACTATTAACATAAAAATTTAAGAATGTTTATCACTTTAATTAGTTATTTATTTTGTGGACTTCAATATGTATGGGGAGTTATAATAATTTTGGTAAAAACTTTCGTACTACTACACCTTACCTGATTGATTTTCAAAATAGTTTTTAAATTATTCCTTAATACCCTTAGTTTTCCTTATTTGAGTTTTGTTATAGTTTATTTACATTAAGAGTTTATTTACTTTTTGGGTGTGAACAAGAATTTGGAATTTAATCAGAGCTTTTGTCACAGGATGAGCGTGGTGAAGATGCTGTTAAGAAAGCAATTGAAAAACCAGAGAGGTATGTTTTAAAACCACAGCGTGAAGGAGGTGGTAATAATGTTTATGGAGAGAAAATACGAGATGTTGTAACAAAAATCAAGGGATCCAAGGAGCGCACTGGTTGGATTTTAATGGATCGCATTTTCCCACCAGTCCAAGAAAATATTATTATTAGACCCAATCAGCCAGCTGCTTGTAAAGATACTGTTTCTGAGCTTGGTATTTTTGGTATTATTATTGGGTATGTCATGAAACTTTTTCTTTCAGTTTATTTTTTGCATGTATGTGTTCTAATATTGCAACTTATTTAATAGATTGTGTGTTGAAAGACCTCCTGATGCTACTAAATATCATTACTAATTATTTCTTTCTAAGTAGACTTATTTTTGAAAGAAAAAATAACAAGTTATTGTTGTTTTGGTAAAAGAACCATACAAGGATTATGTTTGTTAAAGGTGATGGTTATTGTCATTTTGAAACAGCGGTCTCTTGATGAATGATTTTAAATTTTCTTATATTTGTAATAATATATTTGTTTTACTAAGTCTTTGTTTTTAGAATTACATAGAATATAAAATGGTAAGATGTTCTGTTTCAGCACAGCATCACTTTCATTGTTTCTCTTATTCATCACTTTTGTTTTAATTGAATTCTTATCTTTATTTGATATTTATTAAATTTTAAATCAATTATCCTTACTAAATAAAGTTTCTTAATAAAACAAATAAATAAATAACTAATATTAAATAACAATACTTTTTAACACTCCCATTGCTTATAATCCAGCCCTATTCGTTAATGGGAATAAATATAGACAATAAAATTGAAAAATAAAAAAAAAAACAAAAATAATAATCTCTTTAAATTTATATAAATATAGATTTAACTTATAATGTTTTTACCCAGGCTAGAATCCATTAAAATATTCAATTTATTTCTAATAAATCAGATTTAGTAATGTGTTTTTAAAGGTAACCATCATTGTGATTTTCAAAGTGAATATGGTTTGAAACTGAAAAAATAAATAAATTTTGTAATACTGATTATTTATTTTAGTATTACACAAAGGTGGAAGATATCTATTTGTGTTAAACATAATATAAAAGCAAATTATGTTATTCACTTAAATAAATTTGCAATTGAAATGAATTTTGAACTTGCTGGAATTCAGTTAGATGCATGGAAAAATTATGTAATATTAGGTTGTATTATTCTCCAAATGGAAACTGGAATTGATTTGCTGAATATTTTTAATAATGTTTTGATAGGCTCTTGAAAATATATAATAGAATAGTGAAAAGATGTTTATCAATAAAATAACAAAAATTCAAGATATGCATCTCTGCAATCTTAATTTAAGGATGATTCTGTAAAAGGTAAACCGGTCAGATACATGTCCAAAGAAAATGAGCCTGATTTGATTTATAATAGATCTATTAATTTCATTTATATATATATTTACTTATCGCTTTAGTATAGCTTGTCCTGTTGGGAAAAGTGGCTTATAAATACTGAGTGAGCAACTTAAATCTGAATTGAGCCGACTTGAACTTTCTTCCTTTTTTTTGTTTAGCTTCTGGAACCACCTCACAGTCAGTTACAGTCTCAGGTCAACCATCCTGAGATGTGTGGTTGATTGAAATCTGGCCACCAAAGAACACCATCATCCAAAATCTAGTATTCAAATCTGTACAAGCCAACCTGAACTGCAGTTATTTAAGTGTCACCTTTAACACTCCTACTACTAGCGCCACTATTGATTGTCTTTGTTACTGCTCTCATCTGTTGTCATTTGTAAACTGTTTCTGTTTCAGTGCAGTATAGTTACATTCTTTGCAACTGTGTTTTTTTAAATGCTTTATTCAAAATCAAAAGATTGAAAAGGTTGTTGGATTGGAATGCTGCAACTGTGCTTAATGTGCAGCAGTTCAGTTTTAAGTTGCTCACATGCTTGAAGCCCATTAAGAAATTAATGGCTTATGTTAATTACCCATTAAACTTATGTATTCAGTTTTCCTGAACTTAAGAAACAAGTTAGAGAAGAATGTTTGCTGGAAAGGAACAAGAATCGTTCAGAATAAACAAGGATATAAAAAAAATTATGAAGAAATACAAAAGGTAAAAATGACAAAAGATTTAAAAGCATTATCAAACCTTAAATCAACAGTGTGAGAAGTAATAAATGAGAAAAGAGGTGAATATAAAAAACTGATAAATATCATAATTGTAGATTATGATGAAAATTTATCGTGAATGATTGAGAAATCAGAGGCTTATTTAAAAAATATTTTCAAATAACAAAATGAAAACCAAGCAGATAAAAAAAGAGGTAAAGTTTATAAAAATAAAGAAATGATGTGTAATGAGATTCAATTTCTTTTAAAAAGTGGTTCCCAAATTTAAAAAAAATAGTCTTAGAACCTATCACAAATGAAGATAGTGTAGATTCAATGATTATATCTGTAAAATATAATAATAAATAAAATAGATGAAATAATGTAGTTTTAAAATATTTGAAGGAATGGGTAATGGACCAAAATTAGGTTTAATTAATGTCTTGCTTGAAGCAATTTTCACTAAATAATTGAAAATAGACAAAATAAACCTTTACCGTAACATAATGATTGAATTAGATCAGATAATTACAGACCTGTAAGTTCTCATGTCCATCTTTCTCAAAATTATTTGAAAGTGTACTGTTTAGTAAGTTAAGATCTCATCTGAGTAATAATAATAATTGCAGGGATATTTGTATAACCATTGGTTAAGTAATAAAAATGGACAAAGAAAAATAAAAAAACATAATAGACGCAAAAGTAACAGACATAGTTATGTTATTTCTTGACATAATTCCTGCCAAATCAAGCATTTGTATCTTGTCTACCAGCTTGTTTATTCCCTCTTCAAAGAACAGCATTGCCAAAGTGTCTGTTGACTCTATCCATAAGTTCATCATTCCTTTTGAAGTGTTGAGTAGTCAGCCAATTCTTCAATTTCATTAACAGATGAAAATCAGACTGCCAAATCAGCTCTAAGAAGGCAAAAAATCTATCACATAAATTTATTTAATAAACTGTTGGTGATAGTGGCAGTGTTAGGCTATTCTTTGTCATGTAAAAAAACAATCTCCTTTGTTAGCATCCCTTGCTGTTTATTTTTTATCATTCTTCTGAGTTTTGTCAATTTTTCACAGTAAATGATAGCAATTATTGTCATACCCTGCTTCATAAATTCTGTCGATGTAATTCCTTTACAGTCCCAAAATACACTATCATTTTTTTGTTTGAATTGGTTTGAACTTGTTGGGTTTTCTCAGGAAATGTATTAGGTCCATTGATTGTTATTTTGTCTTAATATTGATGAATCAGATCAATTTTCTGTCTGCAGTTACAGTCTTGCGAAGAAATTCAATTCCTTTATTCTAGTATTGCTAAAGAAAAGTTAATGCTACTCTCATTTGTTTTTTTTTTTCATTCAATTGATTAGTTGTTTCAATATTCATTGAATATAGTATTTATGAAAATCCAAATCTGTCTATAATAATTATGTTAAGAGGGGACCTAAATTTGAGAAAAATTTTCATCAAGTTAAGTGAATCAGAGTTATCACAAATAGCAAATTCAATATTTTGAAATCTGTAATCACTCACAATAGAATGTTCACCCTCGTCCTTTCTCAGTATATACATTGGTTCACCCTTTCCTGAATTTTCTGAACCCCATTTTCTCACTTATTACATTACTGTGAACTATACGCTGCTGATGGTGGGTATCACCCCTGCAGAAGTTCTTATAAAAAAAGTAATAACTTATGTAACATGTGACCTTGCAACATGAGTGGCAATCATCACCCATGTTTCACCATATACTACTCTCTCTTTATCTGTTTAGCCTCTGGAACTATCGTAAGGTATTACTTCAGAGGATGAATGAGGATGATATGTAATGAATGTGAATGAAGTGTAGTCTTGTACAATCTCAGGTCAACCATTCCTGAAAAGTGTGGTTAATTGAAACCAACCACCAAAGAACTACCCAGTGGGTTGGTTGTGATTAACTTGTCATTGCAAATGAGGTGATTTCAAAGTGTAGAGTTCTAAGGTTCAAATCCTAGTAAAGGCAGTTACTTTTATACAGATTTGAATACTAGATCGTGGGTACTGGTGTTCTTTGGTGGTTGGGTTTCAATTAACCATACATCTCAGAACAGTTAACCTGAGACTATACAAGCCTACACTTCATTTACATATTATCCTCATTCATCCTTCGAAGTAATACCTTACAATGCTTCTAGAAGCTAAACAGAAAAAGAAAAAAAAGAGTTTGTTGAAGTCTGTAGAGAAATACTATTCAAATGTAATATGTGTTAAATGTGTAATTATGCATGTGTTAAATGTGTAATATTTGTTAAATGTAATTAGTGAACTTTAATTTCTGTCTACATTGAGAATTATATCTAGATTGAGGATACGATTCTGGTACATTTAATGACCGTTAATTGTGAAATAGGAAGCAGTTATTAATTGAAAGATATTTTATTCTGTTGAAGAATTCCTTTAATTTTTCAATTATAAATAAGTTGTGACTAAGTAATTAGTAAAATAGTACTAGGTTTACGATTAGATAAAAGTTCAGCTTTTAACTCCTTTCAATTTAGTACTGCATCACCAGGGTGGAGACAAATAAATAATTAATAGACTTGTTTAGATCAATCAGTTGTATCCAATCCATATTTCACAACTGTTTGTTTTGAAGATCAACAGCCAGTATCATCAGATCAATATCATTTTGTTTGTGTATTTTCATAAATATATAATTTTATAAAATTTAATAAAATTACTATCATGGTAGCTTAAAAATGTTGCTTCAGCTTTATATAAATAAATTATATGCTCTCTGAATGTTTTTTCATCTCAGAACAAGGATATATTTTTTATATTTGCTACACCATAAACTCTCTTCTAAATGGTCATTCACATTATTGAAAATCATGTTGATGTCATATGCATGTTATATTCTTTATAATTTATGTATGATTTCCCTAATTCCTTGGAGTTTAAGCAAAGAATCATAATGCATATGGATTCACTAAATAAATCTTAGCTACATAAAAATTTGTCACTGACTACATTTTCTCATTATTTAAACTTAAAAGAATATAACTAAGTTTCTGTGATTGGCACCTCAGCTAGTTGTAATCCTCCAGAAAAAACACAGAATCATTACACAGTCCTACAGGTGGTCGCTATCCCAGCGAAATTGTTAAAAGAAACAGCTGGCTGTGGTTACTAATACTTGTCAGCATGCATCATGGTAGCAGATGATGCACTTTCATTGACTCACTTCAGGTGATTCACTTTCAAAACTCCAGCCCACAAGCCTAGCACAAAGAATGAAACCAGTGATGATGAAGAACCAAAAATACAAGTCACGATTCATGATGCCAAAAAATTTTATTGTCATACTTCAATGGTTTTTCATGCAGGAAGGAAGTGATAGCAGTTCTTAATTGGAGTTAAAAATCTGTACAAATTTCATTGACCATATCATTAAAACGAAATGGCAGTACAGATTGGATGAATTTTTTCAAAGAAAGTAATCAGGTGGGTCTTTTATGTTGTGTATGCATGATTCTCTATTCTATTTAAATGTTTCATTTTATTTTGAGATCTGTAGAGATTATAAAATAATGATAGGTCATTTAGTTATTTACAGTTCAGTTAGTTATTTTTGTTACTACATAGAGTCTACTTAAACAGTGCAATACGTATTTTTAACAGTAGGCTACATGACGTATTTTGAACTACATTTGCTGATTTAGAATTCAGTTTTCATATTAAATTTTTGCGACTGCAGTATACCGTACCTCATGTATGTATTGGTAGAACTTGCTTGTAGAAAGTCTGTGTTATCTGTAATGCAATACAATATCATATACACTACAGTTTACGAATTCATTTTTCATTTATTAGAGCCAGCTATTAAATTAAGCCAAAATGCTCTGGTCTTGTTGTATCTCAGTAAACCAGAATTGACTGTATTTCATTTTACTTAGAATTCTTTGTATCTGTATTTCATTAACTTTCTGATATCCTATTTCAGAATTTTATTTATAAACATTTATTGCATTTTCTGTTATAATTTGACTTGTAATTAAATTTTGTACATAATCTACCATCTAATCAGCTCTGAGATTCCTTCTCTGTGTATAAATTAAATCTTTTCCGTAAAATTGTATATAAAACAATTTTTTCTACATTAATTTAAATGCAAGTTGTATTTGTTAATTGCTTTTTTTATGTGGTTTTTGTAGGGACAGTGATGAAATTATATATAATAAGCAGGTTGGTCATATGCTTAGATCAAAAGAAAATACAGTAGATGAAGTAGGAGTTGCTGCTGGGTTTGGAGCGATGGACAGTCCTTATTTATGCTGATAAATGTCTAGAATAAAGAACACCTAAATTAATATAAGTAATGGTGTAATGAAATTATCATACATTTCAACCCATTTCACTCTTTTGAAATGGGTAATTATGAGTATATGTTGTCAAATAATATTATTAAGAATTTTTAAAAAGATATTAAGTTACTGACTTATAGATTATAAATTTATTTACTTAAGAATTATTAATTTGCAAATTAATGTAAATAAATTATAATTTTAATAAAATAAGTTTCAATTCTTTAATAACTACCCATAAACATTCTTCAAAAGAAAGAGAATGGCGTTTTCTCTTTATGAACCGTACATATTTTGCCTACTTAATCTACTTCTGGTATGACTTTGCTACCATATACTTTTTCTTTATTACTGGCCCAGAGTATTGTTACTAGATACATGATAATTATCTCTACTTCCTTTGTTTTTTGTCATTTAGCGACAATAATAAATTTCATTCTAGAAATAAGTTAAACATCAGCATTGTCAATAGTAAAATAACACTGAACCACAGTATTTGTTATCCCCTTCTCATATCGTAACTTAATACTAAGCATTTAGAAAAGTTGTTAAATTTATGATTATCCATCCATCAATTTATGATTATAATACTGAATATTCTGATCAATTAGAAGTTTCTAGCTTATATCTCTAAGACTTATAGGATGGATAAAATAAGATATTTGTAATATTTTTGTATTTTTTTATCAAACAGAATTAAAGTTTGCTATTTCAAATGCAGACAAATTTTTATTAATGTCAAATTGATGTTTTATTATTTAATATGCAGGCAATTCAAAATTTTACAGCAATACTTTGGATAACCCATGGATTAGTCTAATGGTTAAACTCGCCATTGCAAATCAGCTGATTTCAAAGTCAAGGTTTCTAAGGTTCAAATACTAGTAAGGGCAGTTTAATCTGGATTCCAAAAATTACCATCTGTAATTTTTGGAATCCAGATTGAGGGATAAAACAGATCCCCAGTACAGTAATTCTAGTAGTTTATAAGAGAATTCTTCCAAAACCCAAAATATTAGAGTAAAAAGAGAGAACAACTTTTTTTAGGTCTGCTGTAAATTATCATAATTCCCAATAAAAAAAAAAAATAAGAACTTCTAACAAAATGTACAGATAATTTAATTCCGAGAAAGTTGGTGTACATCAGAGGTGTCAAACTCAATTTTGCAGAGGACCATATATTAAATTTAGAATGTGTAGGAGGGCCAGATTCAAATAAAAAAAATGTACTGAATTATTATAACATTTTATTTATTTAATTATATAGTATATAATATAC
>JAAAKQ030273190.1:0-10576 GCA_010016005.3 Zanna intricata | reverse complement strand
TTCTTGGAAAAAATACAGCTGTAGTTTTCCATTGCTTTCAGCTGCGCACTACTCAAAAGATTGAGTGATGTTGCTGTGGCCGTTTAGGTCCTTCTGACCTATGCCCTCAACAACCACTGAAAGAGCTGCTGCCCTCTTTCAGGAATCATTCCTTAGTCTGACTCTCAACAAGTACCTCTCCGATATGGTTGCACCTTCGGTCCGGCTACTCTGTATCACTGAGTACGCAAGCCACCCCACCATCGTCAAGGTCTCATGATTCGTAGAGGGAGGTATTATTAATAAGTTTCATTATATTTCTGTTGATCAAGATGTACAAATATAAATTCAATTTAATTATAAATATTGCTATTACGTCATTATCTAAGATTCAAACATTCACGTATTAAGCGATTAATTTCCAGACTATGATACAATCCATTTATTTGTTTATTTAGTTTTTTTTATATGAGTGTAGCGTTCATTTTTTGGTCCTTGTGTGCCTGATGCGTGAACATTCATTGTGTTTTTTGATAAAAATAAGTGATGTGGTTTTATCAAGTACATTTTGTTATAGTTTGTTTTAATGTAGCACGCATATTACGCAACGTGCTGACACGTCTTGTCTTTGTTATAAATACTATACACCTTTACTGATTACAGCATTTGGTGAGCATAATTCATCATCTATGCATTCTCTAATTACTAATTACGTCATCTACAGACGTCTGCTACTTCCAGGCAAGTTAACAAATTTTATACTTATCTATTAGCAGCTGTCGCTCAGTTTGTTATGTCTTTAAAATATTCCTTATCGCAAATATTATCCGCAATAGTCCATTTATTTATTGTATTCCAATATTGTATTTTATTCCATTATATGTTCTATCATTCTCATTCTCCTGTTATTTATTATCGCTAGATGATAATAAGGTTCCTGGCTTGAAAACTTTAATTCATCAAAGAGGGATTTTAAAGTCTTATTAAGATTATTGAGAGGAATTTGAAAATTCAGTAGATCAGTTGTCCGTGAAACTATTAGGTTGGATTGATAAAATAAAGAGTTCTCAGGCTAATTCAACTAGTTCTAGGTCCAGCTTGGGCAGGAAATCTAAGTCAGTAAAATTACCTATGATAACCATTCTTTCATGTCAAGGCGATTTCAAAGATTGGTTTCATTTTAGAGATAAGTTTGAATCATTAGTTGTAAGCAATGAATTATCTGATATCCAAAAATTTCATTACTTATTATCTGCTCTTCTGGGTGAAACACATGGGTTAATAAAAAACATACCAATCATGGATGTAAATTTTAAAAATGCCTACAGGATTATTTGTGAAAGGTACAATAATAAACCAATTATTGTTACAAATCATTGTTAAATTTGCCTTTGGCAAACAAAATTAATCCTATTCAATTGCGTAAATTGATTAATGAAATTGTAACTAATTGTGACGCAATTACAGCTTTAGATTTAAAAGTAGATTTAAGCGAGTTAATTTTGGTGCAATTAATATTAAATAAGGTTGATATGTCAACAATAGTGAAATTTGAATCATCGCTTGAAACAGAACAAATCACTAATTTGAAACATCTAATCACTTTTCTAGAACACAAATGTCAAATAGAGCAGGTTATTCATAACCTGCTCAGGGACCAATTCAGGGATCTCCACCTAACCTAAATCAGTCAAATTCAAGGTTTTCCTACAGTAAATCAAATAAGACCAATTCTATGGTACCTACTAGCTCATCGCTTTGTTTACTTTGTAAAGGAACTCACAAATTACAAAAATGCATCAAATATACTTCACTCTTTCTGTCGGAAAAATTGACTCAAGTCAAACAGTTACATTTATGTTTGAATTGCTTCAAACCAGGTCATTTAGCTAATTGTTGTTCTTCTTCTGTCTTGCACTTCAAATGTAATAAAGAGTCGCCATACATCCCTTCATTGGAAAAGACCAGACAATTCACCCACTTCAACAGTAAATCAGTCTCCTATTGTGAGTAAACAGACCCTCGAAAATAGGGTACCTGACCTGCCAAATCAATCAATAAATAGTTTTTATGCAAGTCCAGGGAGTCAAACCCAGGTTTTGCTTGCGACAGCCTTAGTTACCGTGCAAGATGACCATGGCAAATGTATAACATGTTGAGCGATCCTTTATAATGACTCATAGGTTAATTTTATAACCGTACACATAGTTCAGAAACTACACTATTCCTTGACCGTTAAAGGTCAAGGAATCCAATTTCTATCGAATTGTTCAGTAACTTAGCATATGAAACCAAATACAATGTTAACATACAAGTCAATTCGTTACGATCGAATTTTACCACGAAGCTAACCTGCAACGTGCTTCACAAATTTACCACAGGCCTTCCTGCTAGCAAAATTAAACACGACTCTTGGAATACATGGAGCTTGCAGATTGGATTCTGACATCGAGCTTGCGGATCCAGGATTCAACATACCACAGCAGGTAGACTTATTGCTCGGAGCTCAAGGTTTTGTGAAGATACGTTGATGGAACAGCAAACGCATCCAGGTTTATACCCAATTCTACATTTGGGTATAAAATTTGGGAACACATTTGGGTACAATTTGGGAACTTGGAGAGGTCAATGCTCCGGTTTGGTCAATTGGCATGTGAAGTGCATTTCAATGCCAACACATCAAGAAATGAGGAAGGACGATTTATTGTCAAGCTACCTCTGAAGCAAAGTATTTAGACTGTGGGAGAATCCAAATTGATAGCTCTGCAGCGTTTACAAAGCATTGAATGATGTCTTGCCTCAGATAAGCTTCTTAGTAGCGAGTATCATGATTTTCTTAATGAATATGTCGGACTGGGACATATGCAACCATCTCCATCAATTAACAAACCATGTTATTTTTTACCACGTCATGTTGTTTTTAAATGTGAAAGTACTACCTTAAAAACTAGAATTGTCTTTGATGCATCTAGTAAAACTTCTAACATGTCCCTGAATGATATTTTAAGAGTTTGTCCTGTTGTTCAACAAGATTTGTGGACAATTATCTTATGTTTTCTTATTCACCAAATAGCATTCATTGCCAATATTACAAGGTGTATCGACAGGTGAAAATACATCCAGATGATTACGACTGCCAGCAAATACTCTGGGGAGAAACTTACCATAGGAACCTATTCAAGAGTATCAACTCGCTATGGTAACCTACGGAACATCATCGACCATCTTCTGATAAATCTGGAATTTTAAGAGTTGGAGGAAGGTTACAGAATTCAGAGCTTTGATTTGAAACGCACCACCAAATAATATTGCCTCCACGGCATAACCTTACTCAATTAATAGTTGAACAAGAGCACAAGCGACTTACACATACGGGTCCACAGTTGTTGATTAACTCCCTTAGATCCATTTATTGGATTTCTACAGCTAGAAAAATTGTAAGAAATATCCTTTACAAATGCATTCGTTGGTTTTGGCCTCATAGTCAACTTATTTACCTAACAAACATTGTTAGGTAAAGGGAGTTGTACCTTTTTTTTTTTTTTTTTAGGCCCAGTCTATATAAGGTCTGGCTCTGTCGCAGTAAAACTCGCATCAAATGTTACATTGCAGTATTTGTTTGTTTAGTCACTCATGCCATTCATTTGGAATGTGTAAGTGAGTGATCTGACATCTGACCTCAGAAGCTTTCCTACCAGCCTTACACCAATTCATGTCTAGACAAGGAATCTGTGCTAATGTATACAGTGACAACGGATGTAACTTCATTGGCGCCTTTAATGAGCTTTGTGATATCCATGATATGCTCAAAAATAATTCTACTTCCATCTTGCATTGGATTGCTGTCAGTGGCATTTTAACCCCCCAAGTGCTCCCCACTTTGGAGGTATGTGGGAAAGTGCAGTTTAATCCATGAAGCTTCATCTCCGTCGCATTGTTGGCAACAGCTCTTTAACATTCGAAGAGATGGCAACATTACTATCCCAAGTTGAAGCATGTTTAAATTCAAAGCCATTGTCCAAATTATCCTATGACCTTACAGATGGCAGTATGTGCAGCAACTCACTTAGCAACTCTGGTGGAGATGGTCTACAGAGTACCTAGCATCTCTTCAACAGCGTAGCACAATCTCCAGAAGGGCACAGTAGTTCTAATCAAGGACAACCAACTCCCACCTTTGAAATGGAGATTAGCAATTATTGATAACGTTCAGGTGTTGATGGACTTGTCCGAGTAGTGACGGTTTGTACTGCTCAAGGTTCAATATTTAAATGGTCCATTGTCAAGATCTGCCCATCAATGGATGAAAATGAATAAATCTGTGAAAATGTTTGTTTGTTATTCTGTTGTTGTTATATGTTACATTGGAGTTTTAGTGAATTGCTTTGTTTGTGAATTTGTCATGTGTGTATATTATCTTGTATGTTATTTGCATACTGACTGAATTTACATTTTGTATTTTTTTGGATGATTTCTTTTGTTGTTAATTGTTGTATTACTCTTATCGTATTTCAGTTTTGTATATTTGTTGTTTGCATTGTACATTGATCTGTATACTATTTGCTTTATTTTTTTTTGGGACACTATTAAAATACTGTGTATTTTGGCAGGCAGAATTTTTGGTTTGACGCTACTTGCCAGTGCGCTCTGGTGGCGAGCAGTGTTCTTAAAGACAAACAGTCAGTGAATGATTGATCTCTGGATGGAGTAGTTGTTAGTTGTATGAGTTAGATGTACTTATTCGGCCTCGCGCCTATCCCCTTAACGTGTCATTACTTATGGAAATATTTGTATTATTAATAAGTTTCATTATTTTTCTATTGATTAAGATGTATAAATATAAATTCAATTTTATTATAAATATTGCTGTTTTGTCATTCTCTAAGATTCAAACATTCACGTATTAAGCGATTCATTTCCAGACTATTATACAGTCTATTTATTTATTTTTTTATATGACCGTGGTGTTCAGAGCAATCAAATACACAAGTAATAACAAAGAAAAGTTCATAATGAAATAAACATCATGAAACATGAAGTATTTGAAAATAGATTTGATGCTACTTTAATTAATAATATTTCTAAAAAACAACTGTCAAAACACAATATAAAATAATTTCTGTATAACCAATACATAAGGCAATGAACAGGGGAGTAAGGGTTAAAAATTCAAATTTTATTAAAAACATTAAAAATCAAAATATGGCTGAAGAATTTTGTATTATAAGTTTTAACTATTTTGTATAACTAAATCAAGAATCACTTCAATATTGGAAAATATCTTGAAATAGTTAATTATTAGAAATAAATATAATAAAAACATATTTCAAAAGATATTAAAATAAATCTTATCAGCATTTCTTTCCCCCTTCTAACCAGTTCTAACCTCCAACATCCCCACCACAATTTGATCCTGCTGACTGGTTACTGTCTACCTGTTCACTAGTAATCCTTACTTTAGCTGTCAATTTATTAATGCATTTTCTTTATACTTAATTATGACAGCATAGAAATTGATGACTGAAGATGTTACAGAATGTGTGTTGTTTCATTACTTAATCAACATGTACTAGTGTAGTTTCATAATAATCTTTTTAGAAAATGTAACTAAATTTTTTTTTTTTTACAGATTAAATATAGTTTTACAAAAACATGAACAAGGATTAATGTGGAGAGAATTCCTGACAGATAATAATGAAGGAGAAGAGATTTTGGATGAAAGTACTGTTAAGGAAGCTCATGAACACTTGTCTCGTTTATGCTCTGATACAGTGGTAAAGTACATGAAATTTATTAAAAGAGGGAATTGTTTGTGTAAATTTTACAGTAGTTCTATACTGTAATTTTAGTTTACGCCATGATATTGCTCTTTCTTGTATAAATGGGCTTATTTAACTTTTTATTTGTATAAATATGTATTTACGTATATTTTTATATTTCGTGTATATATATTTTCAATTTCATGCATTTTGTAATTTTATTGCGACTGCTATTATTAGTCATATAATATAATACTATCTCAATTCTCTCACTTCCTGATGTAACTTCTAGGAAGTGGTCCCAAGTAAACAGTTTCATGATGAATTAAAACCATCCCTGATAATTAAGTACATTTTATTTTACAGTAATTACTTGTATGCTTGTATGCTATAAAAAAATATATTTTTAAGAGTGATATTTCTGTGTAATTAATTGTTACCATTTAATGCTTTCATATATTAAGGGAAATTCACCTCATAAGTCTTCAACAAGTAAGATTATAGATGTATACAAACATATGTAGTCAATTGCTCTAAAACTCCTTAACATTTGTTGTGTTGGGTCACCACATTGTAGGTATATATTTTTACAAATTAAATGTACATGTAAATTTTTATTACTTCAGTTCGTATTGGTTTGGTCAATTTAAAAAAAAAATTGTCATTTAGTTTGGATGTGTGCAGTTTGCTTCTAAATTATCTGAAAATCAAAGTTAATAGTAATTTTTTAATAACCATTGAGCTCTTCCAGTTTACATTAAAGCTTCAATAGACATACTTTTCTATTTTTATTGTTATTCACCTCACAACATTACCTGATACATGCACCTTTATCGCTTAAAATTTGAATATCAATTACGTAAAATTATTTTATTACTCTGATGTTCCTTGTATTTTAATTTGTGAGAACATTTTATGAAATTACTGTCATTCAGTTAAATTTTTAAAACTCCTTTTGAAATTTTTGTAATGGTTCTTAAAGCAATTAGAAAGGTTTAAAAAATTTGTTTTATACTTCGATTTAAAATCAATATTATTCATTAAATATTGGAACGTTTTTTGTTTGATGTGATAAATTCCATTAGTGTAAAGCTTGTTATTATTTTAGGGAATTTCACAGCATGTGAAAAATGCAATGCACTAGTGGATTTTTTTTATTTTTATTTAGTGATGTCACCACATGAACTTGATGCTTGTGCATGGGATATGAAAATGGGAGTTTTTGGAGCATATGAAAATGCTATGCCTGATCAGGATTCAAACTCAGAACCTCCAGATAAAAAGCTGAGATGCTATTACTCTGCCATGTAGATGAGCATTTACTTTAAGCAGTGAGAAAACTTAATCTTTTAAGATTCAATTTATTTATTTACATGTATGTATATATATATATATATATATATATTTTGCTTTTATATTTATTTAAAGAAGTCAGTGCTTTCAGAACTAGGCCCATCATCAGTGGTGTATGTATATTTAAAAAAAAAAAAAAAATGTTGTAAATATAAAATAAAAACAAAAATCATATACAAAAAGATAAAAAAATTAAAATAATAGAACAAATATTTGTTCAGTCAAAGAGTAAATGTTATCTCTTGTCTGTTAAATGTTAGATATATATGTAAGACACTTCATTTTAATTGCTCCAGGTGATTTTCTCATAAAGTATGCACAGTTCAAAGAAAAGTACCTAAACAAAAGTTACTCAGTTTGGAGAAGGACATGTCATGGTGACCTTGGATTTGATATTGAAATTGACCTTATTTCATGGTCAACACTATTTTTTCTAAATGGAATGTTTTGATTTTTGATCCCACCAATGAAAAGACTGGAAAATTTTACATTATAATATGTAGTCACACTTATGACTTTGTGCTTTTTTGAGGGGCATACAACTTAACTATCAGAGTTGTGTTGTACGGGTGATAGTATTACATGAGTTACAAGATTTTGAAGCTATCCTGGTATATTTATATTCCAGGAACTTATCTCACAAACTGTGGGAAAGAGCATAAAAATGACTATACTATTGTATAACATATAATGGTTAGCTGTATGATCTTTAAAAGAAGGTCCAAGATTACATGTGTGAATATATATTCCAATATAAAATTTTTCATCCTTTTCATAGGTGGGGTCAAAAATAGGTTATTCCATTTAAAAAAACATGTTAACTTTGAAATAAGTCAAGTTCAAGGTCATCATGAGGTGTCCCCCTTCAACCTGAGTAACTTTTATTTAGGTATTTGTTTTGTATTGTACATATTTTACCAGATAATTGCCTGGGTGATTGAAATGAAACACTCATGTGTGTGTGTATGTATATATATATATATATATATTAAAATAATATTATAAAGAAAAACACCATATACAGTTATAAAAATATTTAATAAAATCCTAAGGGTCAACTTTCATGATTATCCTGCATTGTCACTTGGTAAATTATATTACAATTATATGAATAAATAAATACAAATTTTAAACTAAGTATAAAATCAGTTCGATTTATGGAAATTAAGTTTTAAATGTTGTTGCCATCTACTATAATTTACTGTGTCTAAATAAATAAGCATTTTTAAAAATTATTTATCATTTTATGTTTTTCTTTAAATTTATAAATTTAGTATTTTTTTAGTATGTTCATCTTTTTACGAGGTGTGATCAAAAAATACGGTGAATGAATTTTTATAGCAGCAATTACTTACGCTGCATCTATTTAAACTATTATGTCTCATACCCTCATGTGTTGAGACAGGCAGTGACAAGTTTGAACACGTTCCGGCTTGTCAGTCGCTTTTATAGCCATTAGAGTGAGGTCGTGTTTGCAGTATCTGTCGTGAAACATGGATCTTGAACAACGCATTAACATTAAGTTTTGTTTCAAGTTGAATCAAAGTGACTTCATGGTCAAAATTGTTACTGGAGATGAAAGTTGGGTCTATGGCTATGACCCTGAGACAAAAATTCAGAGTTCTCAATGGAAAACTAACTCACCTCACCCTTAAAAGGCCCATCAATCAAAGTCATGGTCATTGTTTTTTTTTCGATTGTGAGGGCATAGTGCGATCAGAGTTTGTTCCAAGTGGAACATCTGTAAACTCCGAATTTTATTAAGGTGGTACTGGAACGTTTGCGAAACGATGTGTGAAGAAAGAGACCTAAAGAATGAGCTAATGGCTTTCTTCTTCATCATGACAGCGCGCCATGCCACAAGTTGCTTTTGATTTGTGAGTTTTTGGCCGCTAAAAGTCTTCCTGTCTGTCCACATCAGAGCAGCTGAAAGCCATTCCAAAAGAAGACTTCCAGAAATGCTTCCAGTCGTGGATTCAACGTTGGGATAAGTGTATTGTTAGCCAAGGACAGTACTTTGAAGGAGATTAATTCATATTTAAGGTAACTTTTTTACTTTGTTTTTTATAACATAATTCACCATATTTTTTTATCACACCTTGTATTGTATTGCTTATTTCTAAAATTTAAAAATTTTTTTTCATATTTGATAGTGTGTTTATACTGTAGCAGATGGTCAGCCGTATTAAATATTTCTTTTTTTCTGGTTTTTATAGACATTATAATGTTCTGTGAAAATATTTTTGAAAGATCTGTTAGTTTTACCAACATATATGTTATTCTATTCATTACGTTTAATTTTTTATATTCCACTTAAATATTTTCCATTATTTTTACGTTTTAAATATTTTAAAATTTGGTTTTAGGTTTGTAGACTTTTTTTTTATTTATTTTTATTGTAAACATCAATCATACTTTTTTATAATTTTATTTGTATTGTAAGAAAAAATTGTTAGTAGGTTCTATGTTATTATCTCCTAGTGTTGTAAAATTATTGTGATATTTGTTTGTTTTTAATTTATTTTTTCAATAATTTGAGTATCAAAACCATTAGATATTGCTGCTGTTTTTTTAATTATATTTATACCTACTTGAGTTTGGTTTTGTTGTTTTTTTTTAATTTTTTGTATTGCTCCAAAAATCAAATTTTTACAAGGGATATCTCTAAAGTAAAGACTGTTGGGAAATTTCTCTTCTTAAGGTTGGTGAACTTGTGGCGTTCATGGCCATGCTAGTAATATACAAACTGCACTGTTGTCTGTAAGGTGTCAATATCTTCAATTACATGTGAATTATTACATTATAAAATGAATAGGAAAATTGATGTTGCCACTGACTGAAATATGTGGAGTCATATGTGTTTTAAACCATCAAAACATTAAGCTGGCTGAAATTCATAGGCAATTAGTAATGTAATGAATGAAAGAAATATTTGAAAGTAGTGTGAAAGGTTTAAAAATAACAGAATTAATGTGTTAATTAATGATGAAGAACGTTCAGGGAGGTCCTCAATAATCACCGAGGACTTGTTGAAACGTGTCAATAATGAAATCAGAAAAAATCATCCCATAACGATTTCTCACTTGACTCTTCTTTCTCCTGATGTTTTAAGAGCTATTATTAGTTGCATTGTTCATGACCATTTAGGCCTCAGAAAGGTATGTGCACATCGAGTGTTTCACATCTTAACGGAATGACACAAAAAAATCCAAATGGGCTCTGTTTGGAATTACCGGTGATGAAATATGAATTTCGTATTACATGCTATTTAAAACAGCAGTCAAGTGAATGGTATCATCCTCAATCACCAGCTAGACCAACAAAGGTCAAGCCGCAGCCATTTGGACCCTAAACTCCTTCTAGGACCCTGGATGACGCAATGGTTCGTAGGAGGCCAGCGACAAGCTACCACTCAGCCCGGGTCTTCCAATTGACCCTTAAATCTAGGCCTGAGTGTAATCTCTCAAGTTCCCTAACCACTCTGT